>JAABKJ010007002.1:0-21371 GCA_011634705.1 Andricus grossulariae
GGTGTTGCGTGGCAAACGCAACAGGTCTTGGGGAGTGCCTCAAGGGAAGCCAAGAAATTATATTTCTTGTATTCTCTGGTACAGCTCTCTGAGAACTTGGGATACATTTGTGCTCTTAGGCTTCAGAAACCTAAGTTCCCAAATTTGTCTCCGTAAAGGAAAGTTCCTCTAAGGTCGGGCGGAAGTCAACTTCCCTCTCCTATCTACAAGAGTCCAGCTTTCTGAATAACCTGTTTGTGCGTGCTATCAAAGATTTTCTAGCTTCCTTCGGGATACTTAGATGCGATTTGAGCAAACCTCTGAATATTTTTTCATTGAACTTTAACATTTAACGGAGAAAATCCGAGTAGATTTTAATTTGATTTCATTTGGCTATTTTGCCCGTAGTGAAAAGTGCAACCTTGTCTTAGACAATTCCAGCAGCCTACTTGAAGATCTGAGCACGGTCAACTGTGTACTCGGATTGAAGAAGGTAGATTCAGGAGTTTATGACTTGTCAGTCAAAAGCTTAGTTACTTATGGTCAGACCTGAGTCTACTCTCTAAACCTGGCTATAAAAGTGATTAAATTTGAACGGCAAGCCCCGAGAAGGTTTCACAACTTCTAAAAGAGCATCAAAGCTCGTAATAAAGATTTACTGAGAGAGAACTCTCCATCTGGTAGAATCCAGATTTTAAAAGGCATCGATCCTTCTTCTGAAATTCCTTTCCTTGTCCCTCCGGTGCACAGGTAGGAAAATACCTGTAGTCGAGGCGTTTGGCTCAGGCCACGTATTGAAGCGAGCAAAGAGTGTGTCAGCTGGACCTCTCTATACCTAAATTTAGGGTTATTTTTCGAGAATTATAATAGAGCTAATTAGCTGGTAAATAATACCATTGTAAAGCGTGTTAAAGTAATTATCCAGCATAAAGTTGTGAATATTGTAATAAATATAGAATCGAGTTCTTCCTTTATGGATATCGTGTTGTAAGAGTATCTCAGGTAAGAGTTTTAAGGCCATTGCCTTCATATATTTTAGTTTATTCGTTACGACCGATGAGTATTGTTAAAAAAGTTAAATCTTAAAAGAAAGAGAGAGATTAAATAAGAGTAAAACAAATGAATTACGATTTCAATAGGTTGAAAATATAAAGAAAGCAGAACAGATGCGAAAAGAATAAAAAGATTGATTTAATTTTATGATAAAGTAAGCTACGGCTTAGAATTAGCATTGTATGGCCAATAATAAAAAGACAAATTATTATTTTATATGAATTTCTTACGATTATAAATTAAGTTAGCAGTGACAGGGATCACAATTGTAAAAATAGCGCAGAGTAGGTTTTGGTGAATAAACACCTGTTACTAGAAAAAGTAGATCTTAGTCTTTACTCCATGAGAAACCCCTTGAAAATTTATTAATTTGCCTAAACAATCTTCAGAATTGTTACTTAGTTAACTAAGCTCAAAAACGAGCAGTTACAATATATATATATAATGACTTTTTTCACCATCTATATTTGTTCCGCCTATGGGAATGTTAATGAAAAGATCATTTTAAGACAGATTTCGTTTATTTTCTTTTGGTTTTGTTGAAAATTGGACTAGCCTCGATTCCACAGCAAGGCTTTCAATTCGAAAAATGTGGATAGATCAGATGGGGAACTTAAACTCGCAGTACACATCGAGCATGAAAAGAAAGAATCCTTCGTTTTTAAAATCCTTTTTTTACAAATTTTTCACTCTTCTTAGAGACGTATTTACAGGTATTCAACATCTTCAGGCCCATTCTCTAAGTCGCCAACATTCCAAAAGCAAAGTAGTTTACAATTTTATTTACACAAAAGCTTTGATCAATAAGTTTTCAAATTTCAATTCTGAAATAGATTCTCAACGAACAATCTCTCCATTTAACAACTAATTCTGGATTTTTTTTCAACAATACGAGTTAAACCATGTATAAAAAAATATATTGTGCTGTAAATACGTCTCGGCCATTGTAAGCTGGACTCATTTTGAGAGGCGTTTCACATTGTAAAAGAAACTTGCCTTCGGCGGATACCATTGAGACTGTGTTAGTGAAATGCTTGAGAAAAGTAGGCATTCCGTTTAACGCCTATCGTAAAGTGAAATGCAGATAACGATCGGAGAGTTCATCGGAGAAAAGCGGACAATTGTTAGAGAAAGTGGGCCTCAAATTTTTTGGCTGACAGACCATAGTTCAAATGGACCGGAAACTTTGGAGCCCATCAATCTCGAAAATGTACCTCAGTTGCGATCAAATTCATAAGGAAGAGAGGATTTATATATTTGAACAGTGGTCACTCCCTCCTCCTTATTTCCTTGTAAACACACTTGACCAAAAATGATTTTTCCAATCACTGGGACCTTATCTTATTTACAAAATTAATGTGAGTCGAATCAAGTTGAAGATAAAAAATTATATCGAGGGGCTGATCACTTGAAATGGAATTAAATTAAATTATTTTGAACTCAAGTTATTTCAGGTGAGTAATTGATATCATTTAACTTAATTTGGATTGATATGGAATTTATTTGATTTCACAATTTTTGCAGTCAAATCTCCTTGAGGTGAATTCAATTGATATAGAATTTATTTAGAAATCAGATTAATTCATAGTGAGTTCATTCTGAGATGAATTATTTCACTTTTTTTTTTATTTACCTCTTCTCGAATTTAACTACAATTCAGTCGAAGTCACTTTTTATTCAACTAAATTAATTTGCTTTTAATTAATTGTCCCCAAATTTAGTTTTGCTTCAAATTGCTATAGTTAAGTTGAATTCATATAAATTTATTTGAATTCAGCTCGAAGTTACTTTTGATTCATCTGAATTTAAATTAAATTGATTTCAATTCAATTTTATTCCCTTGAATTTCTTAGATTTCAATTTATTTCCCTTGAAGCGCTTTTTAAATTTGTTTGAATTCAATTTGATTTTCTTGAATTCCCTTGAACTTCTTTGAATTCTATTTGATTCCTTTGAATTTCCTTCGATCCAATTCAGTTGAATTTCTTTGAATTCAATTCAATCCCCTTGAATGTCTTTCAATTCGGTTGAATTTATTCAAATTTAGATTAAATTTCTTTCAATTTAGATTAAATTTCTTTCAATTCAATATAATTCCCTTAAATTTCCTTTAAATTAGTTGACTCTATTTAAATTCAGATTGAATTTCCATGCATTTATTTTAGTTCAATTAAATTCGCTTGAATTTTGTTATTTAAATTGATTCCCTTCAATTCATTTGAATTCAATTTAATTCACTTGCATTTCTTCGAATTTAGTCGAATTGCTTCGAAATGTTGGAATTAAATTCCCGTGAAATTTCGAAATATAATTCAATCCCTTTGAATTTTTAACAATTTCTTTGAATTTTTTTAAATTCAACTTTATTCCCTTAATATTATTAAATTTAATTCCATTTCTTTACATCTCTTTTAATTCAGATTTAATTCAGGTTGCATTTAGTTGAATTTCTTTGAATTCAAATTGATTGCTTTGAATTTCCTTCAATTCTGTTGAATTTATTTCGATTCCCTTAAATTTCCTTCAATTTAGTTGAACTTAGTTTGAATTCCATTTAATTTACTTAAAATTCAATTTAATGTAATTGAATTTTAAAAAATCAATCTAATTACTTTGAAATTTTTGAATATAATTCAATACCGTTGATTTTTTTTTATTTCTTTGAATTCCATTGAATACCCTTTAATTTCTTTAAATTTAATTTAACTCCTTTAAATTTCTTTAAATTTAGTTGATTTTTTTCTGAATTCAGATTGAATTTAGTCGAATTTCCTTGAATTAAATTAATTTCTCTAGAACTTCCTTCAATTTAGTTTAATTGATTTAATTAAAGATTGAATTCTTTTCAATTTATTTAAAATTCAATTTAATTTCATTGAATTAAAAAAAAATTCAATTTAGTTCCTTTGAAATTTGGGAATATAATTCAATCCCGTTGATTTTTTTTCTTTGAATTCCATCAAATACCCTTTAATTTCTTTAAATTTAATTTATCTCCTTTGAATGTCTTTGAATTCAGTTGAATTTTTTTGAATTCAGATTGAATTTAGATAAGTTTCCTTGATCTAAATTAATTTATCTGGAACTTCTTTCAGTTTAGTTTAATTGATTTAATTACAGATTAAATTCTTTTGAATTTATTCAAAATTTAATTAAGTTCATTGAATTAAAAAAAAATTCAATTTATTTTCTTCAATTAAGTTTAATTGATTTAAATATAGATTGAACTCTTTTGAATTTAATTTAATTCCCTTGAATTTCTTATTAATTCGGTTGAGTTTATTTGAATTTAGGTTGAATTCCTTTAATTCAATTTAATTCCCTTAAATTTCCTTCAAGTTGGTTGAATCTATTTAAATTCAGATTGAATTTCCTTGGATTTCTTTTAATTCAATTAAATTCATTTAAATTCAATTTAATTCAAATTTATTTGAATTTAATCGAATTTCTTCGAAATGATGGAATTGAATTCCATTGAAATTTTGAAATATAATTCAATCCCTTTGCATTTTTAACAATTTCTTTGATTTTTTTTTTAATTCAACTTTATTCTCTTTAATTTCTTCAAATTTAATTTAATTCTATTAAATTTTTTTTAATTTGATTGCATTTTTTTTAATTCGGGTTGAATTCGGTTGAATTTCTTTGAATTTAAATAATTGCCTCTAAATTTCCTTCAATTCAGTTAAATTTATTTGAATATAGATTCAATTTTTCCGAATTCAATTTGATTACCTTGAATTTCCTTCAATTAAGTTGAATTAATTTGAACTTAGTTTGAATTTCATTGAATTTATTTAAATTTCAATTAATTTAATTGAATTAAACTAAATGTATTCAATTCCTTTAAAATTTTGGAATATAATTCAAACCCCTTAAGTTTTTTTAATTTCTTTGAATTCCATTAAATACCCTTCAATTTCTTTGAATTTCTTTCAATTTAGATGAATTTTTTTTAATTAAGATTAAATTTAGTTGAGTTTCTTTGAAATAAATATAAATCCTTGGAACTTCCTTCAATTCAGTTTAATTTATTTAAACATAGATTGAATTCTTTTGCATTTAATATGATTTCCTTGAATTTCCTTTGATTCAGTGGAATTTATTTGCATTTAGGCTGAATTCCTTTTATTTCAATTTAATTCCCGTAAATTTCTTTCAAGTTAATTGACTCTATTCAAATTCAGCTTGAATTTCCTTGAATTTCTTTTAATTCAATTAAATTCGCTTACAATTTTTTATTTGAATTTATTCCCTTTAATTCATTTGAATTCAATTAAATTCATTTCAATTTCTTTGAATTTAATTGAATTTATTCGAAATTTTGGAATTTTATTCGCTTGAAATTTTAAAATATAATTCAATCCCTTTGAATTTTTAACAATTTCTTATAATTTCTTTGAATTCGATTTTATTCCCTTTAATTTCTTCAAATTTAATTTAATTTCTTTATATTTCTTTTAATTTGGTTGAATTTTTCTGAATTCAGGCTGAACTCAGTTAAATTTCTTTGAATTCAAATTGATTCCTTTGAATTTTCTTCAATTTAGTTTAATTTATTTGAATATAGATTAAATGAATTTATTTTGAACTTAGTTGGAATTCCATTGAATTTATTTAAAATTCAATTTAATTTCATTGAATTAAAAAAAATTAATTCAATTCCTTTGAAATTTTGGAATATAATTCAATCCCCTTGAATTTTTAAATATTTTCTTTGAATTTCTTTGAATTCCATTTAATACCCTTCAATTTAGTTGCATTTTTTAAAATTCAGATTGAATTTAATCGAATTTCTTTAAATTAAATTAAATTCTCTGGAACTTTCTTCAATTCAGTTTAATTGATTTAAATATAAATTGAATTCTTTTGAATTTGATTTAATTCCCTCAAATTTCCTTTGATTCAGTTGAATTTATTTGAATTTAGATTGAATTCCTTTAATCCAATTTAATTCCCTTAAATTTACTTCCATTTAATGGAATTTTTTAAAATTCAGATTGAATTCCCTTGAATTTCTTTTATTGCAATTTAACCTTCCTGAATTTCTTTGAATTATATTTGATTCGCTTGAATTTCTTTGAATTCAATTTGATGCCTTTGAATTCCATAGAATATAATTTAATTCCCGTGAATCTTTGGAAGTTACTTCACTTCATTTGAAATTTTGGAATTTGATTTAATCCCCTTGAATTTCTTTAAATTTCTTTGAATTTCTTTGAATTCAATTTCATTCCCTGCAATTTCTTTTAATTTAGTTAGGTTTTTTTGAATTTAATTTAATTCCCTTGCATTTCCTTCAATACAGTCAAATTTATTTGAATTCATATTGCATTTTTAAGTTTCCTTTAATTCAATTGAATTTATTTGAAATCCCTTGAATTTCTTTGAATTCAATTTAATTCCTTGTACTTTTTCTAATGAAATTTATTTCCCTTAACTTTCTATAATATCAGTTTAATTTATTTGAGTTCAGATTTAATTCCCCGGATTTTTTCAAAGTCAATTTAATTCCCTTGCAATTCTATGAATTCAATTTAATACTCTTGAATCTATTTGATATACTTGGAATTTCCGTAAATCCAATTTAAATTTCTTGAATTTTATTATTTCGTTTGAATTTATTTGAATTCAGATTGAACTCCCTTGAATTTCTTTTATTTAAAACTAATTATTAGGAATTTATTTGAATCCAATATTGTTTCTTTAAATTTCCTTTTAATCAGTTGAATTTATTTGAATTTAGATTGAATTCCATTGAATGTCTTTGAATTTAATTAAATTTCCTTGAATTTACTTGAAATCATTTCATTTCCCTAAAGTTTCTTTGAATTCAGTTGAATTTCTTTGCATTCAGTTGAATTTTTCTGCAGTCAGTTGAAATTCTTTAAATTCAATTACTAGAAATTTCATTCAATTAAATTGATTTGAATTCATGTTAAATACACATGAACTCACAGTGAATTTAACTAAACTTGAAGTGAAATCAAATGAGTTAGAGTTGAATTTACTTAAATAACTAATGAATAATTAATGTTAATATGAATTCAGCTCAATTCTAGCCAATTATGAAATTTATTTAATGAATGCAGTAGTGATCAAACCCTCGAATTATATTGATTTTGAATTAAATTCATCATCCAATTTTCCATAATTATCAGTCAATATTTAAAAGCTTTCAGCATAAAATATTGTTGCTAGAATATTTGTATAAATTAAAAAAATCGTTGATTTTCGACTCTATAAAAAGTTTGTCCCAATATGTCCGCTATTTCTCCGGCTTTCGGTGTCAATGAATAATATATTCGTAAAAACAGTTTTTTTGTGTATAATATACGTATGTTTCTAACAATTAATGCCACTCAGCTCTAATCAATTCTCGCCGTGCTCCAGGGCTCAACAATATTACTTGAGTGTGACCCGTTTTGTTATTTTCGTTTTTTTTTTTTTTTCGTCGACTTTATAATTTTTGAAAGCCTTCACAGAAAAAACTCGTGGTACGAAATTTTGCAGGTAATCGGTTAAGTAGAGTAACGCCAGGTGGGTACGCCAAACTGAGGTAAACTTTCCGTGGTGAGTCGCAGATATCTCCGGCGAACTCCGCTAGAGGCAGCACAGTACAAGCCTCTAACCACGGAAAGTTTACCTCAGTTGAGAGCCAAGGTGATCGTTCAAGCGAAGTAATAGACAGCTGATTACCCTCAACTGAGGTGAACTTTCCGTTACAGGCCTGTACCGTGCTGCCTCTAGCGGAGTTCGCTGGAGATATCTGCGATGCACCGCGGAAAGTTTACCTCAGTTGAGAGTCAAGGTGATCGTTCAAGCAAAGTAATAGACAGTTGATTAATCTCAACTGAGGTAAACTTTCCGTTACAGGCCTGTACCGTGCTGCCTCTGGCGGAGTTCGCCGCAAATATATGCGATTCACCGCGGAAAGTTTACCTCAGTTGTCTCGCGTTACCCTGCTTGACCCATTACCTGCAGAATCTCGTATCCTCAGTTCTTTCTCTGTTTTCCGCCTTCCACCCCGTATTTCAATAACATTCTCTATACTACTTATCACGCTACACATTCATTGCTCATTTTTGTAGGTACCTTACTTGCAAGTTTTTAAATTTTTCGTTAATATAAAACACGTATATAAACATAGACTGAGTACATCGGTGTTTACAATATTATACTACCCTTTAAAAAAGTCGCACGCGACATACGTTGCCTCGTATACGTGTGTGCGAAATTGTTCGTGCTTTATGTGTACGGAAAGAAGGATGCCAAAATTTTTTTTCTTTTTTTTTTTTTCCAAAAATCGATGTCTGTAGAGATAAAGTTTTTTTACATTTAAATATTATAAAAAAGTATGATGAATATTCATTTTGTTATTTAAATTATTATAATTTAGGGGATATTCAAAAATTACGTCACGCTATTTTGAAAATTTTTTCCACCCCTTCCATTCTTCAACGTTAAAAAAAATTATTTAATTTAATTTGATAAACGCATAATAAAACAGACTTGACAGCCCAAAAATTCTCTCAATGTAGGGGAAATAGGGTCATTTTTCAGAAAAGCAGTTGAATTTTTAACCCAAGAAGTATTTTTTTCTACCAAAAGAGATAAATTTTCAACTACAGAGTAGAGATAAAAAGTAAACCTAAAAAGTCAAATGTTTTCAAAAACAGTTGACTTTCAAGTCAGAAGAAAAATTTAATCAATAATGATGATTTTTCAACCAAGTCGTTGCAATTAAAAAAAAAATGTATTTGAGACAAAAAATTTAATTTAGAACCAAATTGTTGAACTTCTGAGCAAAAGAAACAAATTTTTGAACAAATCGCTGAATTTTGAAGTCAAAAAGACGAATTTTTCACGCAGCGACTGACTTTCGAAAAAAAAGAGTTTTAACGAAATAATTTAATTTTCATCAAAATAATTTGATTTTCGACAAAATAGTTGAATTTTTAACCAAGAAAAATGAATTTTAAATCAAATAGTTGAATTAAAAAAACATTATAATAAAATTATTATTATGATTATGACTTATTATTACATAATTATTAAATTAAAAATAAATTATAAGAAAATTAATTATTTTTACCAAAATCATTGATTTTGAAGGAAAAAGACAAATTTTCTATAGAACAGTTAAATTTTCAATCCAAAAATATAAATTTTCAACAAAAAAAAATTGTTTTTAACTAGTTATTTGAATTTCAAACTAAAAAATCATATTTGAACCAAAAATACAAATAGCTAAATGTTCAGTTTAAGGAATTGATTTTTAACAAAAAAAAGTGAATTTAAACAAATTAGTTAAATTTTGAACCCAAGAACTGGATCTCCAACTAATGAAATGAATTTGTAACCAAGTATTTTGACCTTTAACCAAGCAGTTAAACTTTTAATCAATAAGATTAATTTTATACCAAAATAGATAGATTAAAAAAAAATTACATAAATTTGTAATTAAATTGTTTTTACCACTAAAATTGATATATTTGTAATCAATAATGATTAGATAGTTAAATTCACAGTTTAAAAAATTAATTTTCAACAAAAAAAGGCGAATTTTCAACAGAATAATTCAATTTTCATCCGAAGAAATGGATCGATCTTCAACTAATAGAATACATTTTTAAGAAAGTAGTTCGACTTTCAACTAACTCGTTGATTTTTCAATCAAAAACATTAAATTTCTACCAAAAACGACGAACTTACAACAAAATGCCTCAATTTTTCACAAAATCGTTAAATTTTTAACAGAAAAAAGTTTTTTATTGAACCAAATAGTTGATTTTTAAACAAAAAACGATCAATTTTCAACTAAAAATGAAATAGTTAAATTTTCAGTTTAAGAAAATAATTTTAAACAAATTTTAAACAAAATTAATCAAGCAGTTAAACTTTTAATCAAGAAGATTAATTTTATACCAAAAATACGAATTACAATAAATTACATAAATTTGTAATCAAATTGTTAAATTTTCAACTAAAGCCGATCAATTTTCAATCAATAATAAAATAGATCAATTTCAAGTTGAAAAATTAATTTTCTACCAAGAAAGATGAAGTTACAAGAAAATACATAATTTTGCAACCCAAATTGTTAAATTATCAACCAAAAATAAAACGAATTTCCAAAGAAATATTTAAATTTTAAATCAAAGATATAAAATATGGAATTATTCTTATTTCAAAAAATATAAAATAAATAATTGATATAAAAGTTAAAATTAATATTATTAATATAATAATCACATTAAAAATAGGTGGATCTTCAACTAATAAAATTAATTTTTTTAGAAATTAGTTTAATTTACAATCAAGAAGTCAAACTTTCAATCAAGAAGATAAATATTCTACACAAAAAAAACGAAATTACAACTAAATACATAAAATTTAAAAAAAGATTTTTGAATTTTCAATTAAAGAAATCAATTGTCAACAAATAATGTAATAGCTAAGTTTTAAAATAGCTAATTTTAAAATTTAACAAATTAGTTCAGTTTACCACCAGAAAAGATGTTAATTTTCAACGAAAAAAATCAAATTTTTAACAAAATTGTTAAATCTTCAACCATTTGAATTCTGAACCAAAATAAAAGTAGATTTTCCCATTAAAAGGAATTAATTTTTAACCAAAAATAGTTGGATTTTCTTATTGGGTTCTATTATTAATTTAGTTCGCATTTGAACCAAAAAAAGCGGAAGTGTCTTGAAAAATAAAATCACTAATTTTCATTTTTGCAAAAATTTCAAAAAAGTGTTATTAACATTCATATCCTCCTTCCTGGTAGTATTTCGTCATTTTTGAAAACCCCCGTACTTGAAACACAAACTGGAAAAAACCTCCACGGGTAAAAAATTTTTCCATGATCCTCGCCAAATTTCTTGGTCTTGATTGTCTTTGCGAATTAATTTTTAAAAAAATTCTACAAAAGTTGGAAAGCTTTAAAGTAAAGACAGCTATTATAAAAGTATAAATGTGAAAATGTGAAAATTTAAACATATTTCCTTCTTCTATTTTCAGCAGACATCGATTCTCTAAAATGGTCCAGCATCTCTAATTTTCAGCATCCTCCCTTATGTCTTCGTTTCCCATTGTGCGTGGAGAGACATGAAACCCTTGTAAGAAAAAAAACTAAATTTTTAAAATTAAAATACTAAAAATTGTAGCATTCCTTAAAATGAAATCAATAATAAAAAAGAATCAAAACACTATTGAAACTGCAGCTTTCCCACATTATATACAATCAAAAGTCTAACACTAAAATAAATAAACCAATTTTCATATAAAAAAAAATTCCTACAAGGGGAGTATATGTGTTTTAGTGTTTTCATCTCTAAAATATGATTGTGTCAATTTGAATTCTCAGAAAGAATGCAAATTGTCAAAACCTCATTTAAAATCCGAACGAATTCGTTTTTGCGTGCAAAATATTTGCATGATCGCACGATTGGCACAATTAAAAATAACGAATTGCCGAATTCCGCCTAGAAAGTCGTTAAGCCAATCGCATTATTTTTTTTATAGAATACCCGTGGAATTACGTAATAAAAATGCGACTTACGAGATCGATATAATGATACAATATATTACAATAAACAATTACAATTATTCCCAGGCAAAATTCAGCAAGACGAGCATTCGCTATTTTTTTTCTTCACGAGCCACCAATCGCTAATCTATGAAACAAGCTCGATGCTTGTTCTATGTATATTAGGGTGGTCCAAAAATGCATTATACATTTTTTTTGTAAATTTTCATGCATATCGTCCGAAAATTTGTTCGAATCACACAAAAATTCATGCAATTTTTTTATATTTAGAAGTTTCGCATAAAGATTTACACATATTTTCCATAAGAAAAAAAAATGTTCATAAATTTTATTAAGAATCATCAACATCAGGTGAATCGAGTTGAAAATCAAAATTTCTTTTCACAATTAGCCATCGAATACGAATCAAAACTTGTTTTTTAAACATTCCCAAAGGTATGTTTTATTGGATCATTGAAGAACCCCATAAGTGAATAATTGGGTTTTGCGATTTTTTCTTTGTTTTTATCTCTACTGTAAGATATCCTTTTTGTTTAAATGAATATTTTTTGATGACTGGCAAAAAATTAAAAATAATTCACTTTGAATAAAATACAATGCTTTTTTAAAAAGATTTTTGTTTCGGTTCATTTATTATTTGATGGGTTGCCGTATATAATTAGATAAACAACATTTTTATCGAAAATGGGTTTATTGCATACAAAATTCTTTAAAAATTAAATCATTTAATGAAGAAACATAATACATTTTTTTATTTTTTCGGATCTTAGATAAAAAAATGTCTTTCATATTGTGCAATCGCGATATTCAGTTTTGCTTTGCTCGGAACAGAATCATTTTTTTGGATCAAACCTTTTTTATTCTCATGTAGCATCCCCATATCTGGAGTGCAATTTTTTCATTTTTACAACAAAATGAAAATTCCTTCTTTAATCACAATCCAAAATCGAATTTGAAAAAGAGTGATATTTTAATAACAAAATTCTAGGTCTAAAATACGAAAGAAAAACTGAAGAATCATTTATTTAAATAATTATGTTCTTAAAATTGCATTAATTATTACCTCATTAAGTGAAAAGTGGCCAAAAAGTTAAAATTTTTAGAAAAAACCGCAACTATGTAGCATCAATAGAAAAGATAGTTGTAAACAATGATAATTTGTTGAAAAAATTATTTTTACTAAACTGCATGAATCTCACTCTAAGTACAAAGTGGTCAAAAAGTTGAAAATTTCAGAAAAAATCGCCACTATCTAGCATTACTATAGGATGAGATAGTTGTAAGCAATAATAATTTGTTTAAACAATTAGTATTGTCAAATTTCATTAATTATTACATCACACCAATTGAAAAGTGGATAAAAAGTGAAAAATTATAGAAAGCACTGCAACTTTCGAGCATTATTCTAAGAGAACATTATTATAAATAATAATAAATGGTTTTAACAATTATTTATGTTAAATTTAAGTCATTATTGGTTTGTTCTAACTGAAAAGTTATAATAACTTGAAAAATGTGAAAAAACCTCGAATTTCTGACTGTTCTAAGTGAAAGTTGCTAAAAACTATAATAAATTGTTTAAACAACTCTTCACTGAAAAATAGGTCCTCAATTCCGATTGGGTTATTGTCAAATATCAATCTAAAGTTGTATTTTTTCAGAAGGTGAAAAATCACCATTATTCCAAATTTTTATCGCATTATTTAAATTCAAATAATTATTTTTGAAAACCAAAACTTGCACAAAAAGATAAATTTTGAACAAACAAATGAAAGAAATACATGTTTAGTTAATATAATTAATTTTCAACCAAGAAAAAAGGAATTTTCAACAAAATAGTTAAATTTTCAACCAAACTGGTGAGTTTTTGATAAAAAAAATGAATTCTCAACAAAAAGACTAATAGTTGATAATATTTCAACCAACAAATTTGTTCATTTTCAATAAAATACAGTCAAACTACACAAAAAAACACAGAATTTTTAAAAAAATTATTTGAAGATTAATTTAAATTCAATAAAAATAAATAAAATAATTTTTTTGACAAAAAGGTTGAATTTAAAACCAAAAAATATGTATTTTGTACCCAAATAATTGAATTTTCAAACCAAAACAGACGAGAAGGGAATTCTCAAGTAAGAAAGATCAAATCAATTTTCTAACAAAAAGTCAATTCCAACCAAGAAAAATTGAATTTTAAACAAAATATTTAAATTTTCAATGGAAGAAATTAATTTTTAACTAAAATAATAAACTCTCAACCAACAAAAAAAAAAGAATTTTGAACCCAATAGTTGAATTTTCAACCCAAAAGAAGAATTTTCTACCAAAAAAAGACAAATTTTTAACAAAATAGATGAATTTTCAACAAAATGTCTAAATTTTCACCCAAACAGATGAATTTTTAACCAAGAAGAGTAAAAGTCTATCAAAAAAGATAAATTTTCTACAAAAAATGAAATAATGAAATTTTCAGTTAAAAAAATTAATTTTCAATAAAAAATTAATTTTCTATGAAAAAAACTAATTTCTAATCAAATAAACAAGTTTTCAACCAAAAAGATTAATTTTACCAAAACACATGAATTTTCAACCAAACTTTGAACTTTCAAAGGAATTTTCAATCTAATAGTTACATTTTCAACCAAGAAAATAAATTTTCATCCAAAAAGGTGAATTAGTCACCAAGAAGATTAATATTCTACGACAAAAGACAGAGTTCCAATAAAATACAGAAATTTTCAACCACATAACTGAATTTCGAACTGAAAAAGATAAATATTAAACCAAAAATGGAATTGTTAAATTTTCAGATCAAAAAATTAATTTTCATAGGAAAAAATCTTCAAGAAAATATTCAAATTTTGAACAAAAAAAAAGGATTTTCAATTTAAATGACGACTCATCAACCAAAAAAATGAATTCTTGACAAAATAGTTCTAATTTCAATTAACTAGTTAAACCTGGGACCAACGTAAAACTGACAGGATGATTCAAGCAAGAACTGATGTAAACAATTTGCATTGGAAATAACTGCAAAAAATCATAATTATCGCCAAAAACTTGCAAAACCCATTTTTTCACTTCAGGGGGTTTTTATGGGAGTTTATAGAACAGACTTATGGGGGTGATATTTAAAAAGTAATATTTTATTCCAATCCTATGGCTAATTGTAAAGAGAAATGTTGAGTTACAACTCGATTCACCCCATATTGACGATTTTGAACAAAATTTACAGAAACGTATTTTTTTTCTTATGGGAAATACGTGTTAAACTTCATAGGGCTTGCTGAACCCCTAAATCACATTTTTTAAAAGTGAAACTTCTTTTGGAACGAGAGTGAATTGAAAAAAAAAACGATTTAACAGAAGCCTCTAACTGAAGTCTTCGATATCCCCACTACTGCCACGCTAAGCAAGCATGTATATGCTTTCTCTCTCTCTCTCTGCGCTCTCTTAATATGCGATCTCCTCAAAACTCATGACGATTCCTCACGAAAAATTTCAAAGTTAATCCATCAAAGTTCCACTTCCGCCGTCTGGCCCCACTACCACACACTGGTTTTTTAAAATGCACTTATTTTCTCGTGGATTCGAACGAATTTTTGAACAATATGCATAAAAACTTGAAAAAAAAAAATTTTGGATCACCCTAAGGTATATTTCTTTGGTTTCGCGTTTCTCGTAAAACTGGAAATCTCTACGTTTTATTTTTTTTCGTCGATATCTTTTAAAGCTTTGTTTGGCACGTATAATTAGAATGTCATTCAGTACGGAAGCATTCGATTCTCTGCATCTTGTAATTTTTTTTTTTTTCATCACCTTCCCTCCTCCTCACTTATTTCTTTCTCCACATTATACATCTATAGAACATTCATTTACGATTTCTTATATCACTGGCTACGTCTTAAAATAAGAAAAAAGTCCTCCGCGACGTTGTCACCTAGTTTTTTCAAAAACTCGTGATTAGAAACACATCTTAATTAATTATTAGAAATTTCAGTTTTTCGCTGAAGCATATACTTTGTGCGGTTTTTGGTACCTCTCTCATCTTAAAATTCATTGCTTGTACGAAAAGTAAGAAATGCGGGAAAACAGCAAGTGGAAAGGATCACATTCTTTGGATTCATTTGGAATTATTAGAATTTTACTTCAGTAATTTATTGCATTAAGAAATTCTTAAATCGGAAACGTAATTTCTCTTTTGCCTGATTAAACTTCTTTCTGAAATATTATTTTACCAAAAAATAGAAATTAAAAAAAAAAGTTAAATCCTCAACCAAAACATATTCATTTTCAAGCTAACAGTTCCATTTTTAACCAAAAAATAAGAAATTTCTACAAGACTTGAATTATCAACCAAGAAAGATTTTTTAGTCAATAAAGAACAAAAATTCAGCCAATATTTTAAATGTTTAAACTAAACAAAAAGACGAGCTTTCTACAAAACAGGTAGAGTTTCAACTGAATATTTGAATTTTCAATTAAAAACATGAATTTTTAACGAAGAAGATTAATTTTCTACCAAAAAGACGAATTCTTACCAAAATACATTAATTTTCATCAAAACAGTTGAATTTTCAATCAAGAAAATTGATTTCCTTCAAACAAAAACAAAAAATGAATTTTCAACAAAATTCATAAATTTTTAACCGAATAATCGAATTTTAAACCAAGAAGATTAATTTTATACTAAAATAAACCAATCTTTAAAAAATGACATACGTTTGGAACCAAATAGTTAAATTTGTATTACAAAAGTAACCTTCAACAAAAAAAAGGTAATTTTCTGCCAAATAATTTAATTTTCTACCAAATAGTTGAATTTTGTACTAAATTGTTAAATTTTTCACTCAAAAAGACAAGTTTTCTACAAAACGATTGAATTTTCAACCCAAAAATGTTAATTTTCAACAAAAAAGTTATTAGTCATCAAAATTCTTAAATTTTCATTGAAGAAATTAATTTTTGACAAACTAAAAAAAATTTTTAATAAAATACATAATTTATAAACCAAACAGTTCAATTTTTAACCAAGAATATTAATTTTCTATCAAAAGAGATGCATTTTTGAATGAAAAAGACGAATTTTCCACAGCAGTTGAATTTTTAATAAATAAAATTTTTTCAGTCAGTGAAGAAAAAAAATTTTCATCTAAAACCTTGAATTTTGAAGACAGAAAGAGGAGCTTCCTACAAAATGGTTAAAGTTTTAACAAAAAGACGAATTTTCAACCAGGAAGATTAATTTTCTTCCAAAAGGATACATTTTTAGCAAAATAAATTTTTTACGAAATATTTAAATTTTTAAACAAGCAGATTAATTTTCTAACAAAAGAGACGAATTTTTAACAAATTACGCAATTTTTCAACCGAACAGTTACATTTTTATACTAGTGAATATCAATTTAGAACCAAAAATTCAAGTTTTATTTGGTTTTTACTAAAAATTAATTTTTAACATGAAAATACAATTTTTAACAGAAAAAATATAATTTTCTACAAAATTGTTGATTTTTTCAACATAAATTTCCAACCAAATAGTCGAACTTTCAACTCAAAAAGAGAAATTTTCTACCAAAAATGGTATAGTTAAATTTTCAGTTGAAAAAATTAATTTTTAACCAAAAAGATGAATTTTCAATAAAAAATGTAATAGTTGATATTCCAGCAAAACAATTTTTTATATAAAATTTAGAATAGTTGATTTCATTAAAAAAGACGCATTTTCAACAAACCAATTTAATCTTCAAATAAAACAAATTAGTTTTCTACCAAATTGTTGCATTTTCAACCAAATAGTTGAATTTTCAGCAACAAAAAAAAACTTTTCTACAAAAAATGACATAGTTAAATTTTCAACCCAAAAAAAAACAAGAAATTTCTCACAAAATAGTTAAATTTTCGATCAAGGAAATTAATTTTCAATTAAAATATTTGAATTTTTATCCAAATTGTTTAACTTTTGGATTTTTAGTGATTCTCATGGAAAAATCGTTGACCTACCCAGAGAACTAAAAAAGATAATTGAAAAAAAATACAAAGAATTCAGAAGACTTCAAGGGGATTCAAAAGAATACATTTGTTTCAAAGATTTCAACGGGAATATAACATAGTTTATTTGATTTATTTTTGAAAAATGCAAAAGAATACAAAAGTAATAGACAAGAATGCAAAATAATTTAATGGAATAGAAAAAAATTCAAAGAAATTGAAATGAGTTCAAAAGGATTGAAGGGAATTCAAGGGAATTCAGAGGATATGAAGAATTGCAAAGATTTCAAGTGAATTCAACTTTTTGGCCTTTAAGAATTCACGTGAATATAAATCAGTTTATTTAATTTATTCGAAAAAATATGCAAAAGGATACAAATATAATAGACAAAAATTCAAAAGAATTTGAAGAAATATAAAAAATTCGAAGGAATTAAAAAGGATTTGAAAGACTTTAAATGAATCCAGCCAATTTCAAGTGAATTCAAAAAAATGAAAATGAACTTAAATAGATTCAGTGTAAATTCAACGTAATATAAGGTGAATAGAAGCTGCTCTTCAACAATTCAATATAATTTATTCAAAAACATGAAGAAGAATTTTTAGAAATTCACAATAAATAAATAAAGACTTCAAGGGAATTCAATAGGATATAGAAAAATTAAAAAAATACCAATGGAATTCAAAGGAATTTGGATAATTTAAAGAATTTAAAGATTTTAAATGAAACGGAAATTTCAATGGAATTGAAGGGAAAAAATTGAAAAAGAAGTTAAAAGAATTGATAAGAATATAAAAAAATTCAACCAAATTGTAAAGAATGCAAAGAATTAAAAATAATTCGAGGGAATTAAAAATACTTTAAAAGTCATTCACAAGAGTATTAAGAATTCAAAATATGTCAAGGAAATTCGAAAGAATTCATGGGATTAAAAAAAATGCAAGGGTATTCGAAAGAATTCAGAGAATTGAAGTTATTTAAAAGAATGTAAGTAATTCAGTGTTAATTCAAGTAAATATAATCTAGCGAATATAAGCTGGTCTTGAAGAAAATGGCTCTTTAGGATTGAATAATTTACTCGAATAAAACTAAATTTCTTCAAAAGAATTCGACAGAATTTAAAGGAAATCGGAAGAATTAAGAAAATTTAAAGAGATAAAAAAATTTAACGCGAGTTCTAAATAATTTCAAAGAATTAAAAAAAATTAAGAATAATTAAACAGAGAATTCAAAAGCCTATGAAAATTTAATCTGATTCAAGCGAATTCAAAATATTTCAAGAGAATAAGAAAAAATTGAAGTGAATTAAAAAGATTTCAAGGAAAAGTTTAGAACTGAAAAAACTTAAGTAAATTCATGTTCTACTGAATTCAAACGGTTTTAATTTTTTAATAATGTATAAAAATTGCTGAAGTTTTGTTGAAAATGTGTAGAAGGCGTTACTTATTCTATTTTTTTTTAAATAATGTAAAAAAATTGACAAGAATACAAAAGGATTGAAAAGAATTAAAAAATGTGTGAAAAATTTAAATAAATTTAAAAGAATTCAGAAACAGATGTACACCAATTTTCTGATCATCCTTCAAATTTGTTATTTCAGTCTTAAAATATGCAATTAAAAAAACTGAAGTGTTGCAGTCAAAATTCGGATGACCAGAAAATTGAAATGAACTTCATACTCAGAGAACAATTTGGATGAACCAACAGATTATTTGCCTGAATTTTCTATTATTTCTATCAAGATCCAGTAAAATCAACACCGACATCATTGATTAAAAATTGGCCAGCCAGTTTTTATATCACTCAATGGATGCACAATTGTTGTTTTTATTGATCTCAAATAGATCGCAAGCTGCCCTAATTGAAGTAAATTTCTAATTACCTCAAATGAATTCAAAACCTCTAATTGTGAAATTCATTCCACTTGAATGATCCATTATTCATCACCATTAATTTAATCTCTCCACTCCCTCCTCGTTTATTAAATTCTCTAAATAATGCCCAATCCTTTGAGCAAAAGTTCCTATTCTCCTAAAATAACGCCCGTCCCAAGGGGCATTTTTAAAAACTCCTTTCCACTTTTCGATCCCGCAGACTCGAGGAGGCACAAATACAATGTCTTTACACCATCTCGCGAGCACCATCTTCACGAGAAAAGGCATAATAAAAATTCATGAATTCATGCTCAAACGACCCAACGATTGAGGCTCAAAATTCGTAGGAGCCTCTCGTTGAGAAAGCGATGATCCAGACACATTCGATTGGGGACTACAAGGAGCAGTCTCCTGGATCAGAGCTCACCAGAGGTCAGTTGTTGACTTACATGACTGACAGTGTCAGTCACGAAGACTAGGTCAAATAGGCCCCAACAAATCTGTGTCGAACTCGATCCTAGTCCTTTAACGTTGACGCATGCGCAGACGCTCCCATCCATGTGCTGACATAGGATTGGTCCTGTGTTAGCACATGAGTGGTGGCGTCTGCGTTCGAGCATGCGCAGGACATCTGTCTACCTACTGACTCACCGTAACGATCCTAAAAATGACATAAAAACTTTCTGTCAGTCAGGCAATTGTGTCAGTCAACATCTCTCGAAAGTAGTGAGCCCTGTCCTAGATATTCGATCTACCGCACAATAATTTAACTACTGCAGTCACTCTGCTAGGATTAGCCCAGGAGTGCCCCAATTTCTAAATAAATTAATTGTTTCTCCTTTCTTTTTTAATATCCTCTGTTCACTCCTGTCCTGTTTCTACTATGCCACTTGCACGTGAGAATCCTGACGTAGGTTCTCCTAAAGTTCGCGTTGCACAAAGCGTAGCACACAGGGTTCACTGTACTGTTGATGTAACAAAGATAATAGCATAGATCCCAAATTTCTTTGGGAATACAGTCCGTGCAGGCTGCAAGGGGTTTTAAAAGGACCAGAATGTTGTACGGGGTCCAGGTCATGATGAAGGCGAGGAGAATAGCAGAAAGGGTCTTCGCTGCCTTTTTGTCAGCCTTTTTCTCCTGTGTTTTCTTCTTTTTCTTGACTGGAGGCTTGGTGAGGATGCCCTTGCCACCGGAAGTGAGGGCTTTGGGAGCAGTCTTTGCGTTCAGAGGTATCCTTATGTCGGGAATGTGGGATGGTCGCCTGATGATGGAGGAAGGACTCGCGAGTGATGGCCCCAGACCCTTTTCCTGACCACTTTCTATTGCGCTGTGAACACTGTAGGTCATCATATCGTCGTGATACATTTTTATGCTTGGACCCTCGTTCCCGTATTTCAAACCTTCCTCCTTCGTTGGCAGTCGGATCAGTATTGTGTAGACCTGGAATCAAAAAAAGAGGATTTTAGACTACAATTTTTAATCGATTTCGAAGATTTTTTTTTAAGGAGGAATGGTCGCGCATACTATCTGCAAGAAGTAAGTCCTCAGTCTATGTTCGAAAATAATACTGTTTGAGTAATATAAGTTGCATTAACCCTAACATGTATAATATGTAGCTTACTTACGTCGAAGAAAGTCAAAAATTAGATAATTATGCCGGTATAATGTTTTATTAATTAATTTCCTGCCAGACATGAGATACATTTTTTGGCTATGGCTGTACACTACAGATAGAGAAGTTGTGTATACAGACGAGTACACACTGACTCCTCAAGATCTGAACGTAAACGCGACAACTTCGCATTTTTCACGGTGTCTGCTTTGACAGTTGTGCTTTTTGACTGCAAATGAAAACGTGACATTTGTTGAAAATGACAGATCGATTAGTAGTTAAAGGTTAATTTATGAAAAAG
>JAABKJ010007003.1:0-21370 GCA_011634705.1 Andricus grossulariae
TTTTTTAATGTTTAAAAAGTATACTTGAGAATTTTTTATAGTTTTACTATTTTTAATTATTTCAAAATACCCTAAAATATTTCAAATCGTTGGAAATTAGTCGAAGATTTGAAAGCTCTTGAAAATACTTTAGAATTTTGAAAAATACCCTAAAATCTTTCAAAATTACTTCAAATTATTAAATTATATTAAAAATACCCTGAGATATTTCAAATCTTTTGAAATCCTTTGAAAATTCTTTGAAATTAAAAAAATTTCACGAAAATCTATCAAATTCTTTGAAATTTCTTCAAATTATTGACATCAACTGAAAATTCCTTAGAATCTTTAAAAATATCCTAAAATCTTTGAAAAATCTTTGGAAATAACCTGAAGATTCTTAAAAAGATGAAAAATTCTTCGGAATTATTAAAAATACCCTACAATATTTAAAAACCTTTGAAATATTTTAAAATCTGATCAAGTTACTGAAATCACCACGAAATTCCTTGTAATTATCAAAAATAGGCTGAAATATTTCAAATCATTTGAAATCTTTGGAAATAACTTGAAATTTTTAGAAAGCTCTTGAAAATATTTTGGAATTTTCACAAATACTCTAAAATTCTTCGAAATTACTTCAAATTATTGAATTATATTAAATCCTTTAAAATATTTTGAAATCCCTTGAAATTCCTTGAAAGTTCTAGACAATTCTCAGCAATTTTGAAAATTCTAAAATCTTGAAGATTCTTCAAAATCTTTGGAAATACCTTGAAATATTTTAAAACTTCTTTTAAATATTTTAAATAAATTTTGCATTCCTTAAAAATATTATAAAGTCGTGAAATTACATGAAATTACATGAAATTTGACATTTTTTGAAATTCTGTAAAATTTATTAAAACAATTTGAGAGCTTTGAAAATCCCTTAACATCATTGAAATCCTAGGAAATCTTATCAAATCCCTTAGGATCTTTAAAATATCCTAAAACCTTATAGGTCCTACAAAGTCGTTCCAAATCTTCCAAAAAATTTTAAAACCCCATGAAAATTTCTTTACATCGCTTAAAGTCATTCAAATCCTTGGAAATTACTTTAAAATTCCTTGGAATTTTTTAAAACCGCCAAAAACATTTCAAATCCTTCGAAATCCCATAAAACTTCAAAGCTCTCAAAAATTCCTTGTTTCTTTTAAAAAGACTTTTTCAACCAAAGAAGACTAATTTTCAAGAAAAGACATGAATTTTCAACCAAACAGATGAATTTTCGCAAAAAAAAAAAAAAAAGATTAACTTCCAACTAAAATAATGAATTTTCAACTAGAATAGTTGAATTTTAAACCAAAAAGATGAACTTTCCACAAAAAAAAAGATAAATTTTCAACCAAAATTGTAGAAGTTAAATTTTCAGTAAAAAAAAATTAATTTACAACTAAAAAAAATGAATGTTAAACAAAATAATTCAATTTTTCATCAAAGTGATGAATTTTAATCTATAATTATGATGCTTGATCTGAAGTAGTGAAATTTTCAAACAAAAAGATTAATTTTCAACCGAAAACACGAATTTTTAACAAGAAAGTTAAATTGTCAAATAAAATAATGAATTTTCAACTAACATAGTTGAATTTTAAACCAAAAAGATGAATTTTCAATGAAAATAGTTGAATTTTAAAATAAAATAGTTGAGTTTTAAACTAAAAAGATGAATTTTCAACGAAAAATGATAAATTTTCTACCACAGATGGATGAGTTAAATTTTCAGTTAAAAAATTAATTTTAAACCAAACAATAAAAAATGAATTTTCAAAAAAATAGTTTAATTTTCCATCAAAGTGATGAATTTTTAACTTTAATTATGAATATTGAACTGGAATAGTGGAATTTTCAACTAAAAAGATTCTTTTTCAACCAATAGGATTTATTTTCTACCAAAAATAATTGAAGTTAAATTTTTAATTTTCAGTGAAAAAAATTATTTTCAACAAAAATTACAAGAGATGAATTTTCTACTAAAATTATGAATCTTGAACTAAAATAGTTGAATTTTAAACGAAAAAGATGAATTTTTATTGAAAAAAGGTAAATTTTCTAACAAAAATGGATGTAAATTTTCAGTTAAAAAATTAATTTTAAACTAAACAAAAAAAAAACGAATTTTCAACAAAATAGTTCAATTTTCCATCAAAGAGATGGATTTTCAACTAAAATATTATGAGTCTTTAAGTGGAATAGTTTTTAACCAAAAAGATTAATTTTTAACCAACAAGATTAATTGTCTACCAAAAATTGAAGTTAAATTTTCAGTGAAAAAAGTTTATTTTCCACCAATGTTCAAAAAGATGAATTTTCAACCAATATTATGGAATATTCTACTGGATTAGTCAAATTTTCAATAAAAAAATTACATTTAAATAAAAATAAAATAATTTGTAACAAAATAGTTAAATATTTAACTAATAGAATAAATTTCTAACAATATAGTTTAACTTTCCCAAGTAATTGAATTTTTATTAAAAATGATGAATCTCCCACAAAAAAAAATGAATTTTTGATGAAAAGAGTTTCAACCGAAGATTTTAATTTTAAATAAAAAACAGCCGAATTCAACTAAAAAGGACGAATTTTCAATAACAGATGAATTTTCAAGTTCCTTATACAATTACAAATTTAACATCAAAATTTAAAATAATAAAACGGCGGTTTTTTTTAATAACTAAGTTCTTTATATTTCCAAAAAAATAATAATAAAAGCCTAATTTCCTCTAAAAAAAATGTTATCGCAATTTTCGCAATAATTTCCTGAAAGAAGATTTAAAAAATAATCTACGTAAAATTAATGAAAGAACCACCAGTTGAAAAGACAATCGTTTGTTTTTATTAACACCAATTATAAACTATTATTCGAACTTGCCCACAAATTCTCAACTACAATTTTACAATATCAAGAACTAAATACTCATTTTTCTCCATAACAAAGGCTCGTTGAACAACCTCCTGTTTTCCAGAATAAAAAATTATTTCTGTTTTATAAAACTATTTTAATCAAAATCTGAAGCTACTTGCGATATGCACGAAAAAAATATTTTCACTCGAGAAGACACCCACTCGATCGGGAGTCCATTTTTTTATTTATAATTATAGTACTCTGCAATGAAATATATTTGTTGTACTGTATAAAGTGCTTCAGAAGAGCAATCTTGTAAAATCTTGATGAACCAAGATTTGCGAAAAAATAGAAATATGATGATTACAAAATAGAGAGAATTTCTACGTTAGAAAGATTCGTATTAACTAATTAATATCGCTTGGTGAAACTCCACTGACAAGGGGAGACCGCCAATTGTAAAAAAAGTCAGTAAAAAAAGTGCAGCTAACGAGAATCGAACACACTACCTTCGGACTATGAAGCCGATGCACTACTGCCTCAGCTCTCGGCGAACTGAAAGTGTTTTTCGTCATTCAAAAAATTATAAATCGAAAATAAGATTCACGATTGGCAGTCTCCCTCTGTAAAAAGAAAAATAAATGTACTAAAAAACGAAAAACACCATTCAAAATGGTGTTGAGCCATCTACAAATTAAAATCAGTTTTCTCGTTTCTAGTTACATATTTATGGGCAGGTCTGCCTTAAGTTTCGCTGGATAATTCGTATAGTTTAAGCAAATGCATAATTGACAACAAAATTAATTTTCTTACGTACAAAAGGCTGAAGTTATCTTACGATTTAAATGGAATTACGGCGTACATTCTGACTTTTTCTAAAATGCACCCAGACTTGGCTTTTATCAAATCCAGATTTGCATCCAAGTCCAGTATTCCCCCCCCCTCCCCTTATTTGTCTAAAGAATTATTTTTTGATTTTCGTACAGAACGGACATCGATATTGAAAGAAGCGCTCGACGTTTCACGGTTTAAATTAAAGCTAGGAATTGAGACGGATTGTTCAATTGTTGCGGATACAAAACCGTCATGGTAAAAGGCCATCAGAAATTACTGCAGTCGATGCTGATAACGATTGACCTCCTTAACTTACAAAACAATCTGAACAATAAATAATCTTATCCTGTAGAATTGCATTTTCGTATTAAAAGGCGCGTCACACTTTCATATTCGAGAGCTTGGCTTGATAATAATTTTCGAATCCTTTATCATTCGGCACGACGTTCGAAGTAGAGTTTAAAAATTTTTAACAACACTGAGAAATTTAACATGTTTTTCATAATATTTATATCTTCAAATATTTCAATAATTCTCTACTTCAAAACTACTTCCACTCCGGCAAACTGCACCACATTTATAGACCTTTGAAGAAAAAATTGGCTAAAAAATTATTCAACTTTTAATATTTGTAATTAAAAAATCATTCTAAAAGTCTTCAAATTTACAAAATTCTCTCACTACAGGTTTTCCAGACCTGATATCTATAAAAGTCCCCGAATTTCTTGATTTTCCAGAATCTATAGAAACTCTCATTAATTTAAGTCAATCGAATTCGATACCTCCGCGTTAAAAAAAAGTCTCGAATTTTAGTATATTATTTTTTATTGTTTTGAATATACTTGAATTCCTTTAAATTTATTTGAATTATTTTGAATTCCTTTGATTTCTTCTGAGTTCTTTAAATTCTATGCATTCTTTTCTTTCAAATCCTTTTTAAATCTTTAACTCTTCTTCCAATTTTCTGAATTCTTTCGAATTCCCCGGATTTTGAATTATCTAAATTCCTTAAATTCGTGGAATTCACTTAATCGACTTCCTTAAATTCGTGGAATTTTCTGAATTCTAAAAACTACCAAATTCAGGGATTTCAGAAAATTCAGAATATCTAGTGAATTTAATGAATTCGGAAAATTCCGAGAATTTTAGGAATTCAGAATATTCAAGGAATTCAGGAAATTTTAAGATTTCAAAGAATTCAGAGAATTCAGAGAATTTCAGGGATTTCAGTGCATTCAGGGAATTTCAGGAACTCATAATGTTCAAGGATTTCTGAGATTTTTTGGAATTCATGGAATTGCAGGAATTTAGATTCTTCTAGGAATCCAAGGCATTCTGAGATTTTCTGGAATACAGAGAATTCATGGAATTACTAATATACCAGGAATTTCAGAAATTCAGACTATTGAAGGATTTCAGGGAATTGCAAAAATTCAAGGAATTCAAGGACGTCAGAGCATTTAGGGAGTTGAAGGTATTCAACATATTCAAGGAATTCAGAGAATTTCAGGAATTTCAGAGCATTCTGGGAATTTAAGGAATTCAGAATATACAAGAATTTCAAAGAATTCAAGTAATTCTGAGATTTTCAGGAATTCACAGAATTTAGAATATTTAACGAATTCCAGAATATTCAAGGATTTCTGAGATTTTTGGAATTCAGAGATGAATGGAATTCCTAATATATCAGGAATTTCAGGGAATTCCAATCTTTAGGGATTTGTGTAAATTCTGATTATTCAAGGATTTTCGGGAATTTAAGGAATTCCGAATATTTAAGGAATTCAATGATTTTAGAGAATTTACGGATTTCCAAGACATTAGATAATTCAAGTATTTAAGAGAATTCAGATAATTATGAGATTTTCAAGAATTTAGAGATTTTCTCGAATTCAGAGAATATAGAATAAGTAAAGAATTTCAGGAATTCAGAATATTCAAGGATTTCAGAGAATTCAAATAATTCTGTAATTTCAAGAATTCAGAGATTTTCTGGAGTTCAGAGAATTTAAAATATTTAACGAATTTCAGAAATTCAAAATATTCAACGATTTCTGAGATTTTTTGGAATTCATGGAATTCCAATATACCAGGATTTTCAGGGAATTCCAATCTTTAAGGAATTAAGGAAATTCTGATAATTCAAGGAATTACAGGCATTCTAATATTTTTAGGAATTCAGAGAATTTAAAATATTTAACGAATTTCAGGAATTCACCATATTCAAGGTTTTCGGAGATTTCAAAGATTTCTGGGAATCCAAGGCATTCTGAGATTTCCAGGAATTTATAAATTTTCAGGAATTCCAAACATTCAAGGAATTCAAGGACTTTAGAGCATTTAGGGAGTTCAAAGTATTCAGCATATTCAAGGAATTACAGAAATTCTGATATTTTCGGGAATTCGGAGAACTTAGAATATTTGACGAATTTCAGGAATTCAGAATATTCAAGTATTTCAGATAATTCAGATAATTCTGAGATTTTCAAGAATTTAGATTTTCTGGAATTCAGAGAATTTAGAATATTTAACGAATTTCAAGAATTTCTTAGGTTTTTTTGGAATTCAGAAAATTTATGGAATTCCTAAATAGCAGGAATTTCAGGGAATTTCAATCTTTAAGGATTTGAGGAAATTCTGATTATTCAAGGATTTCCGGGAATTTAAGGAATTTAGAGATTTTCAGAAATTCATGGAATTCCGAATATTTAAGGAATTCAAGGATTTCAGAGCATTTAGGGATTTCGAAGAATTCAGAATATGTAGCGAATTTCAGGAATTCTGAATATTCAAGAATTTCACAGATGTCAAAGATTTTGGAGATTTCAAGGATTTCTGAAAATCCAAGGCATTCTGAGATTTTCTGGAATACAGAGAATTCATGGAATTCCTAATATACCGGGAATTAAGAATATTAAGGATTTCAAGGACTTCTGTTATTAAAAAATTTCCACGAATTTATAAATTTTCAGGAATTCATGAAATTCCGAATATTTAAGGAATTCAAGGATTTCAGAACATTTAGGGATTTCAAGTAATTTCAAGAATTCGGAATATTGAAGTAAATCAGGAATTTCTCAGAATTTAGACATTTTCAGGGATTCCAGAGCATTTAAAGAATTCAAGGTATTTAGTATATTCAAGGAATTCAGGGAAAACATAATATTCAAGGATTTCAGGGAATTCAGAGAAATGAAGGAATTCTCAGAATTCGGAGGAATCGAGGATTTCAGAGAATTCAAGGAATTAGAGATTTTCAAGGGATTCCCGAGGAATTCAAAAGATTCCAAAAGAATACCAAGAATTCAAATGAATTCAATGTCAATTAAAAATATACTAAACCAGAGAGTAATAATTGCTAAACCTGTCTGCTGTTGGCCGCATATAACGTATAAAAAAACGAAGGAACCAACTCAAAAATCAGAGTGGTTCTTTTAGACAACCAACACCAGACTTTTAAATATTTAGACGTACACTCCGAGAGAGGTTTTTTTAAACACGGAGGCATCGAATTCTACTTTTGTTTTCGAGATTCGGCTATTTACAGACTTAGAGAATTAAATTCGATCACAAAGTGACGATTGATAATTATTGTTCCCTACGAATGAGTCAAGTCCTTAAAGCTAGTACGATTCTATTCGGTCTGTGGTATTTACACTTGCGTAGGTGGTGGTACCCTGAAGAGGATTATTTTGGAGAAGAGGTGCAGCGGCGCTCGTAGACGGCCGATTCTCGATCGACTCTTTGCCTGTTCTGTCGTGCTGCTCGAGCCTTCTATGTCTTCGGCAGGACATCACGTCTGCAAAAATATTCCCAAATTATCAATCGAAAGCCCAAAATTTCACCTTTCAAAAACACATCAAACGCCACAAGTTCAAGTGTCACGGAAAATTAACTTCTACTTTACCAAAATATGTTTTAGTATTTCTAGTAGCTATACTACAGAACAAAACTATTTGATACCCTAAACAAAAATTAATCAACGTAGGCGACATGCACCTACAAAAAAAGGGTTTCGTACCCTATTTAATATAGTACTTTAAATGTTTAACTCTTATATTTTTATTGCACTTAAAAAATTTAGTAATCCTTGTAAATTTATCCCAAATCTTCTCCTCTCTTTCTATTCGATTCTATCTTAACCTCCCTTCCCCTCACTTCCCCGCCCACAACTTCCTTCTACCCCCTCCCTTACTTACTCAAACCACTCTTTCTTACTCTCTCCTCACTTCAGCATATCACCTTTTACCTATGCACTTCCCCTCTTTCACTGCCTACGCCTAATTACCCTCTCCTCACTTTCCTTAGCCACAACTTCTTCCCCTCACTTTCCCTGCCCCTACAACCTCTTTACTTCCCCCTCTCCTACACCCTTCTACGAACTTCCCGAGTTCTTACCATCACTCCTTACCCACTCCTCACTTCCCCTCCACTTCCTTACTTCCCTAAACCCTTTTTACTTCACCACCTCTCCTACTCCCCTCTACACACTTCCTTTATTCCTCTTCTCACCCCTACTTACCCTCTCCTCATTTCCCCATCCCACTGCTACTCCTCTCTTTTATTACTTGCCTACCTCTCCTACTCTCCTCTACGCACCTACCATATCCTCCCATCTCCTTCCCACCTTCTACTGTCATCCCTTACTTTCGCGCCCCTCCACCCTCTTTAATTCTCTTCTTCTCCTACTCCCATCTACGTACTTCCCCTACTTATCCTTTCCACTCCTACTTACCCTCCCTTCACTTCCTCATCATACCACTACTCCCCCTTTACTTCCACGATTTACTTCTCCATCTATCCTACACCCCCTCTGCGCACTTTCCCTATTCCCCTCCCCTTTTCTACTTCCCTGTCTCAATTCCCCGCCATTCCTCCCCCTTTTATTCTCTACCTCTCCTTTACCCCTCTACGAACTTCCCCTTCCCACCCATAATTTCTCCTCCCCATCTCTCATATACTGCCCCCACCCCACGCCTACTGCTCTCTCCTCTTTTTCCCATCCCACCATTATTTCCCCTCCTCTTACTACCCCACCAGGGTGGCGATTCGGCGGACGATTTCAAATTCCCGGGTTTTTCGCGGTCAAGTTTTTCAATTTTCCCGGTCAAATAAAAGTAACATATTCAGTAACACAACAGAACAAAAAATTGCAAAATAAATGAATTTTGAAATATTTAAATTTTGTACTGAAAAATATAAATTTTTAAGAAAAAATGGAATAGTTAAACTTTTAGTTGAAAAAATTAATTTTCAATAAAAAAAACGATTTTCAAGAAAATAGTTCAATTTTCAACCTGAGTGATGAATTTTCAACTAAAATCATGAATCTTCAACTGAAATAGCTGAATTTTGAACAAAAAAAAATTAATTTTCTCTAAAAAAGATAAATTGACAATAAAAACTTAAATAATTAAATTTTAAGTTCCAAAAATTAATGTTCAACCAACAGATGAATTTTCAACTAAAACTATGGAATATTCAATTGGAATAAATTAAATTTTTAGTTAAAAAAATTACTTTCCACAAAAAGACTAACCTTCAACAAAAACAAAACTAACTTTAAAAAAATAGTTACATTTTCAAACAAAGTGATGAATTTTCAACTAAAATTATAAATATTTAACTGGAATAGTTGAATTTTAAACCAGAAAGATGAATTTTCAACTAAAATTATGAATCTTTATTTAGAATAGTTGAATTTTTTGACCAACGAGGTGAATTTTCAAACAAGAAGATTAATTTCTACCCAAAAAGATGAATTTTCAACTAAAAAAAAGAACATTTTTCAACAAAAAATTGAGTAATTAAATTTTTGTGCAAAACATGAATTTTCAACCAAGGAGATGATTTTTAAACTAAAATTATGGAATATTCAACTGGAATAATAGTTACATTTTCAGTTTAAAAAACAAAATAATATTCAACCGAAAACGAAACAAATTTTCAACGGAAATAGTTGAATTTTCAACAACAAAATTAATTTTTACTAAAAAAGACTATTTCTCAACCAAAATTTAAATAATTAAATTTTATGTTAAAAAAATTATTGTTTAACCAAACAGAAGAATTTACAACTAAAACTATGGAATATTCAATTACAATAAGTTAAATTTTCAGTCAAAAAAATTACTTTACACACAAAAAAACCAACTTTCAGCAAAAAAGAAACTAACTGTTAAAAAAATAGTTACATTTTTAAACAAAGTGATAAATTTTAAACTAAAATTGTAAATCTTTAACTGGAATAATTGAATTTTAAACCAGAAAGATGAATTTTCAACTAAAACGATGAATCTTTAACTAGATTAATTGAATTTTTGATAAAAAAAATCACAAAATGAATGTTAAACCAAAGAGATAATTTTTTTACTATAATTATGGAATATTAACTGGAATAATAGTAAAATTTTCAGTTCAAATAAATAATAATTTTCAACCAAAAAAGAACAAAAATGTATTATCTTACACAGAAAAAAGAAGTTTTCAATAAAATAGCTCATATTTCAACCAAAGAAATTAATTTTTAATTAAAATGTTGAATCTTCAACATAAAAAATTTATTTTTAACAAAAGAATTTAACTTTCAAGCAAGTAATTTTATTTCCAACCTAAAAGATGATTTTTTTTCAACTAAAAAGTTAAATATTTCATTGGAATACTTGAATTTTTAACCGAAATGAAGGATTTTTAAACAAGAAGATTAACTTGCAAAGAACAAGATAATTTTCTACAAAAAATTCATTTTTTAACAAAATACGTGCATTTTCAACGAAATAGTTGAATTTTTAATTAAAAAAGACCAATTTTCATCCAAATTGTTGAATTTTTAACTAGAAAAGATCAAATTTCAACCAAAAATGGACAGTTAAATTTTCAACCATAAAGATTAATTTTCTACAAAAAAAAAGTGAATTTTTGACATAGTGCATACATTTTCAAACAAATAGTTTAATTTATAAATAAAAAATATCAATTTTCAACCAAATAGTTCAATTTTCATCCATTTTTAGTTTAAAAACTTGTTTTTCCACAAAGTAGTTACATTTTCCACCACAGATGAATTTTCAAATAAAATGATAAATCTTCAACCAAAAAAATAAATTTTTACAAAAGAGTTCAACTTCTAAACAAGTAGTTGAATATTTAACTAAAGAAAGATGAATTTCTTCTAAATCCGAATTATAATTATTTTAAAAAATTCTCGTTCCACGTCAAAAATTCCCTGTTCCAAGTGAAATTAAATTTATGTACGCAACCCCCTGCCCTAGAATAAAAACGATAACTATTTTCTAAAATTCCCTGTTCCAAATCAGGATAAATTAGGAGTAAACGAATAGATAAATACATTTTTTGAAAAAGTTAAGAAAATTATTGTTTTTGTATGTTTGAAATATCATCAATTCGATTATCAAAATTAAGTATAAGCAAAAAAAATCTAACAGATCTAAAAATTGCAAAAGGTTTTTCTTATAATGGAAAATAATAAAAATTCAATAATAAATTATAATTTAATTAGAGTAAACTGAGATAATTTGAAAAATCTGCGACTGTAGATAAAGTGGAAATCACTTTTCTAAATTGACCAAAATTATTAAAATAATGAAAACTTGAATTTTTCTGCGATCAAAAGTAAATTCCCGGTTTTTAAATTAAATTTCCGGTCATTTCCGGTTTCCCAGTCAAGTCGCCACCCTGCCTACTCCCCCTCATTTCCGGAACTACAAAACCCTAATAAATTAAAAAATTCCTGAATACTAAAAAAAGTGAGATTTAAAAAAAAGTCTTTCGCTTTCACACTTATTTTATTTTAACCGATATTCATAAATGAATTGCAAATAATTTTCTCGAGTTCACAATTCTTGGAATCTGATCAAAGTTCGATAATTGAAACGAAGAAAATCAAAGGCCTAAAAATAAAATAAAAAAGTTGCTCAGAGTTGAATATCTCCTTTTATTATAGAAAAAGCGTATACTTTTCTCGAAGTAAGTAGCAAGCATGACAAAAGCTCTGGTACACAACAAAATACAAAATTTAAAATATACAAGCATACGACATACACATTTATCTACAACACTATGCATCCCCTAAAATTACTTATTATGAATGATTGAGCAGCTGTTGGTCAGTCTTAGTGTCATAATTACAAAATGATAAAATATAAATTCGGATTCCTTGGTTTGACAGAAAAAAGCGACAATAGATACAGGCCCTTTTCTACGTTTCTAAAATCCGGGTTCCCCAATTTCAAGTTTGCAGATTAAAATCCCAATAGTACATAGGTCCTAATTTCTTTCTTGAATGAAAATTTTTCCGACGACAAAAAAAAAATAAGCGAAAATAAAACTAAAGCGAGAAAATAAGATCGTGTACTATATCGCAGTACAGAACTCAAGTCATCGTGTCTCAGGACTTTTGATTACAAATAATTGACGGCGTTTTAAGCTACTTAGACTCTTCACAGGCTGCAGAGTGCTCTCGAATGACTAATTATTAATGATTAATTATTAACGATTAATTATTAATGATTAATCAGGAATCACAGAAGTAATTATCTATCATCTATCGAAATCGATAACCCGGAAAGTGGGAATAACGATAGTTGAGGGAGATTTGGGTTTGCTTACACGTTGATTCAGGGAAGTTTCTTGTACGCTGTCCAGATTTCCTCGCATGGCTCTCTTGTGATTGGCCAGCTTCTCCCGATTCATCGGCGAGCCTAGAATCACCAATTTCCACACCGTGAACTTTACGTGCTCACTTTCCCTAGCTCAATCAGACTCCAAGTTTGAACACAGATTGATTCATGAATATTCATTAATCGATGCAAGATTTTTCACTTGCTTTATTTCAAGGCTTCCACTATCATCAGGGCGTAGCGTAAAAATCTTATTAAAATCGAATAGGTGCTGGGCCCAAGACCGGATGGATCTTTACTATCAGCAGCATCTTGTGGAATGTTAGTACAATAATTCTACACTACCTGGACTCTAAAAAATGATTAGTTTCAAAGATAAACATCAATTTTTTTTTTCAAATGCATTCTTATCTGGAACTACTAAAGATATTTTGATGTTCCTTTTTTTTATGAAAGATCTCTTTTAGCACTATCAAAATATGTGCGTGACTTAATCTGACAAGGGGAGATTGGCAATTGTCAATTTTAGTTTCGGTTTATAATTTTTGTAATAAAAGCTCATAACCTAAGAAAATCAGCCGGTATTTTTAATTTTTTCAAAAGGTTAATTGAAAAAGAAAAAACTATCATCCAGGTCAAAACGGTATTCATATTTCGTACTTTCCGAAGCAAAATTTATCCGATAAAATACGAGGTTCAAACAAACTCGTTTACACTTCTAATTTGAAATATATTTGATAAACATTACGAAAACAATTATTAAAATTTGTAGAAAATAAATTTGTTCTACGAAAAAGACGATAAAGTTAAAAAAAAATCAGTTTTCCGTGAAATGGGCGTTATAAAAATTATTATTAACATAATTTTTAAAGATTACTGACGGAAATTATATTTATAAACATTTTTATAAATAGAAATAAAATTTAAAAAAGTGAAGGCATTGAGAATCGAACACGCAACCTTCGACTATGAAGCTGAAGAGCTATTGCCTGAGCTACCGGTCGTTTATTATGCAATTGTACGGTAGAATCTTTTTTTAATTTTTTAATTTTCAAGCTTTCTCATAAAATCCGAATAAAATCGTATACATATTTTGATAGCCCTTGAAGAGAGGTTTAATTAAAAAAAAGTAAAATCAAAATATCTCAGGCAGTTTCAGAGAAAAATGCATTTGAAAAAAATATATTTTTATACACATCTCCAAAAATACTCATTTTCGAGAGTTCAGGTGTAAAATTTGGTTCCCAACAAATAAAAATTGTCTCAGGAATTCTGCCAAAATTATCCGGAAAAGCCAAAAAGCATGTTTTCTTGATTTACTTCAAAATTATTGGTTTGTTTGAAAATGGTTTCAATGAGAGTTCTAGATCTCTATGAAATACATCATTTTTGTTTGCAATTTTTTTTTTTTTTTTATTATAAGAACCCTTCTCGAGAAAAATAGAAAAAAGGTGAAAAAAGTCAACTTTTTAAAATATTTTTTCAAATCAGTGATCATTGCATCTTAATACTTTATAGTTTAAGCACAAAAGATTTTTTATAATAAATTTGTAAAGTAATAAAACTGCAATAAGATACAACAATATACAACAAAACACACAAAAAAGTACAAAATTTGTCCAAATAATAGACAAAAAGTTTTGATTCCCTGTAATTTTTGCTGTAACTTATTTCATTTTTCTGTAAAAATGTTTGTAGATTTTCGTATTTATTTGTAAATAATTTTCAACAGAGATTGAAAATAAAAATTAAATTAAAAACAATTAATTTTTATGAATTTTTTGGGTAACAAACAAAAACAACCCAATAGGTGTTTTAAATTCCGGAAACGGTGATTTATGAGTCCAATAGTATATAAAATTTAAAATAATGATATTGAAAAAATATCGAACAATTTGTTTATCCCTTTTTCGATTATTCTCGAGAAGGGTTGTTAGAATGAAAAAATGTATGCAACAAAAAAGTTGTATTTCATAGACATCTTCAACTTTCATTGAAAATTTTCTTCACTACAACCAATCATTCTAAAATAAATGAAGAAATACATGTTTTTTTTCGTGTTTACGGGCAATTTCGGCAGGGCTTTAAATATTCTGAAATTTATATTTTACGCTACGCCCTATCATATATTTTTTGTTTATTTATCTTCTTCTTAATCAAAAAAAATTAAAAACGCGAGTTAAAAATATTTCTATGATAAAATAATACTGATAAATGAAAATATTATTGATAGAAAAGCGACTAATTAGCTACAAGTACCCAGAAAAAATCTTATTAAAATCGAAGATGATTGGACTGTGGTCGTGCGATTTAAAAAATAATGACCCTGAAAAATGTGATTTAAAGTGGAAACCTTGAAAATTGCTGCATCGTGAAGAAAGCGAATTTGTTAAATTGCAAAAGCGAGTTATACCATTTTTTAATATTAATACTGGTGCAGTGTTATTTAACAAAGTGCAATTATTATATTATTTATACTTTGAAAGATGCAAATTGACGCTTGAACGTGAGCTTTGAATCCTTGAAAACTATATTTATTGTTATCAACTAAGATAATTTATAACTTTGATACCATTTTTCAGGAAAAAATAATTTTATTCAATACTTTGATATATGAACTACCAAAATATTTGTTAGAACATTAGAATGGGCCGAAAAAAACGAATTTTCGAAACTAGAAACGGCGTAGTGCATAAAAATTGCCTTTTGGGAAGACAAATCGAGACTATGAAAAAATGTTGAAATCGATTAATATTTGACCCTCGCCCATTGCAGGCAAATTTTTCATTTTTGACCTATTTTTTTCAAATTTTCTATATTTTTATATCTATATGTTTTATTTATAAAGATTTAATAAATTATATTACAATATATTCCTAAAAATATTAGCACCATCGATTAATTAAATAATTAAATAATACTAAAAACATCATTAATCATTTCTTGAATTTGTCTCTAAAGTCCATAAATTTGAATAATAATTGAAACAAACAGTGAAATTTTCAACCAAAAAGATTAATTTTCTACCAGAAAGAAAGAAAGATTTTTCAACAAAATACATGAATTCTCAACCAAATAAATGAATTTTTAACTAAAAAAAATCAAGTTTCAAGCAAATATTTGAATTTTAAACTACAAAAAGATCAGTTTTCAACAAAAAAAATGGAATAATAACATTTTCAGTTAAAAAAATTAATTTTTCACACAAAAAAATTTAACCAAAGTGATGAATTTTTAACAAAAAAGTTTTACATTTAACCAAGCAGTTTTTTTAAACCAAAAAGATCAATTTTCAACTAAAAAGATGAATTTTCAAGCAAGAAGATCAATTGTTAAATAAAAAGATTAATTTTCTACAAGAAAAAAAAACGATTTTTCAAAAAAATACATGAATTTTCAACTAAAAAAGACAAATTTTCAACCAAATAGTTGAATTTTGAACTAAAGAAGATCAATTTTCATTAAAAAAATGGAATAGTTAAATTTTCAAGTAAAGGAATTAATTTCAATTAAACTGATGAATTTTCAACCAAAATTATGTATATTCAACTGGAATAATTTATTTTCTACCAAAATTATGAATTTTTAACCCAATACTTGAATTTCCAACCAATAAGATTAATTTCTACAGAAAAGAAGAATTTTCAACAAAATACATGAATTTTCAATTACAAAAGATAAATTCTCAACCAAAAATTAAATAATAAAAGTTTCAGTTAAAAAAAATTGATTTCCCACAAACCAAAATTTCAACCAAAATGATTAATTTTCAATGGAAATGATGAATCTTCGACTAGAATAGATCAATTCTAATCCAAAAAAATAATTTTTTAACAAGAGTTTAAATTTCAACCAAGTAGTTTTATTGTAAACCAAAAAGATGAATTTTCAAATAAAATGATGAATATTTAAGTGGAATATTTTAATTTTCAACAAAATAGATTAATTTTCACCTAAAAAAGGAAATTTTTCAAACAAATAGTTGAATTTTCGCCTAAAAAAGAACAATTTTCAACCAAAATTGGAACACTCAAATTTTCAGTTAAAATAATTAATTTTCAACCAAACTAATTAATTTTAAACTAAGATGATGAATCTTCAAGTGGAATATTTGAATTTCCAACCAAAAAGATGAATTTTCAAACAAGAAGATTTATTTTCAAACAAACAGATAAATTTTCTGAAAAAAAAAAATGATTTTTTAAACAAAATACATGAATTTTCAATTAAATAAGACAAATTTTCAACAAAAAATGGAATAGTTAATTATTCAGTCAAAACAATTAATTTTCAACCAAACTGATGAATTTTCAACTAAAATGTGGAATCTTCAACTGGAATAGTTGAATTTTTAACCCAAAGGATGAATTTTTAAAAAGAGTGTTTAATTTTCAACCAAGTAGTTTTATTTTAAACCAAACAGATAAATTTTAAACTAAAAAGATGAATTTTCAAACAAGAAAAGTAATTTTCAAAGAAAATGATTAATTTTCGACCAAAGAAGATTAATTTGAAAATTAAAAAAGATAAATTTTCAACCTAAAATTGAATAGTTAAACTTTCAATTAAAAAAGTTATTATTCAACCAAAGTGATAAATAATATTCCTTTAGAGTAGTTACATTTTCAGATTGAAACAAAAAATTTCGACCCAAAAAAAAATAATTTTCCAAAAAAGAGTGGAATTTTAAACCATAAAGATGAATTTTCAATTAAAATAATGCATCGTTAACTAGAATGATTGAATGTTCAACAAAAAGATTATTTTTCAACTAAGAAGATGAATTTTCAACTAAAAAAGATAATTTTTCAACCAAAACTTGAATATCATTAATTTTAATTCATAAAGAGTTTAACTTTCAACCACGTAATTAAATTTTCATTCCATAAAATATGAATCCTGAACGAAAAATCTAGTAGTTGATAAAACAGATAAATTCAACCAAAAAAGGCAACTTTTCAAGATGAGTTGAATTGTCAGCTAAGAAAGATTTTTCAGTCAAGAGAGAAAAAAAATTGTAAATAAACTGTTCAAGTTTGAAGCAAAAAGATGGATTTTCAACCAAGAAGATAAATGTTCTACCAAAAAGAACGAATTTTCAACAAAATACAGGAATTTTTTATCAGATACTTGAATTTTCAGTTAAAAAATTAATTTCAATCCAAAAACAAAAACAAATTTTCACAAAATAGTTAAATACAGTAATATAAAGCTACTTTTAGAAATAAAGAATCATTGTTATTCAATTTTCTATTGCAATTTAAAAAAAAAATTAAGCACGCTCTCAAAAAAATTTCCAGGTTTTTCCAGATATACAAAAATTCCCTGACTATTCCAGGTTTTCCCTGTTTTTCAGCTCGGCATCACACTTTCAATTTTTTTTAAATGTGCAATTAATTAAATCGATTAAACACAATTCTTTTTTTAAATTTCTTATTTTATATTCTGTTTTACTAACAAAAACTGTAAATATCAAAAATTCGCGATTACGTTTTGGCCCGTAGTATTGTTAAAAAAAATTGGTCAAAAATTGAAACTTTGATCCGGATACGCGAGGGTCAAATATTAATCGATTTGACAATTTTTATTCGCCTTGATTTCTCTTCCCAAAGGTAACTTTTCCGCAGTACGTTTCTAGTTTCGAAAATTCTGTTTTTTGGCCAACCCTAGTAGTTTGCCTTTAATTCCAGTTTCTTTTTTTAATGACTGCCCTAAATTTTGAATATTCATTTAATTTTGAAGTGAGCACACTAATCCAATTTTAATTTTGCAACTGTGAATTGAATTAAAGACAAACCTTTTATTTCCTACCCTGTTTATGTCTACAAACATTTAATAAAAAAATGTTCAAATTTTCTGTTTCTTACCAATATAACTAAGAAGGACGGGTAGGAATATTAGTCCATGTGCTGCTCCAAACAGCACGATTCCTAAATACATTCTAAAGTAGAATACCTGAAAAAATAAAAAAAAATTAATAGATTGTATTATTGTGAAGAGAATCTTTTTATCTGAAAAGATTTTTCTCCTGCGACAAACTTACCTTAAATATTTGGCTCTTGGCGAAGCCAAGAACAATGATACCTCCGAATTTCGTGAGTGTAATTCCACTGAATACGGAACTTCCCATATTCGTTAAAGAGTCAGCAACTCTCTCTACTCTCGTCGGTTGCACTGACACTGAGAAGGAATGTACTAAATGACTACAAAATTCGACGGCGATACCCACCGCCTGAAACAAAACAGAAAAAGGATCACAATGTAATATTTTTCGAAAATCAGGGTGTCTAGCTGACATTTTAGATATAAAAATAGTGTAAGTAGTGCCACAAAATTTTGAAAATGGTGTCAAAATAGTGTGCAAACTGAATTAATAAAACCCAATAAGAAAATCCAAATATTTTTAGTTGAAAGTTCACTCTTTTCGGTTGAAAAGTCTACTACTAAATGTTTGGTTAAAAATTCATCTTTTTTGTTTAAAAATTTTGTTATTTGATTCAAAACTGACATATTTTGTTGAAAATTTAACAATTTTATTAAAAAGTTATACTTCTTGGTGAAAAATTCAACAGTTTTTGTTGAAAATTCGTCTTTTTGTCTTGAAAATTCAACAATTTGATAGAATTTTTTTTCTTTCATGACTAACAAATTTTCATTTGATTAAAAATTCATCTTTTTGGTTGAATTTAACTTTTTTGATTTTAAATTAATATATTTTTCGGGTTGAAATATCAATTATTACACTTTTTGTTGAGAATTCATCTCTTTCTATTGAAAACTGATTTTTTGCATTTGAAAATTTAACTATTACATTTTTGGTTTATTTGAAAATACACGTATTTTGTTAAACATTCGTCTTTTTAGTAGAAAATTTAATTATTTGGTTCAAATTTAAATAATTTTGTTAAAGATTCAAACAATTTTGTTAAAAACTTACACTTCTTCGTGGAAAATTCAACTATTTTGTTGAAAATTCGTCTTTTTTACTTGAAAATTTAACAATTTGATAGCAATTTTTTCTCTTATGACTAACAAATTTTTATTTGATAAAATATTCACCTTTTTCGATAAAAATTCATCTTTATGGCTAAATTTAACTATTTTTATTTAAAATAAAAATATTTTTCCGTTCTAAAATCAACTATTACATTTTTCGTTGATTGCAATTTCTTTCTATCATGATTCAAAAATATTTATTCGATTAAAAATTCACGTTTTTTGTTAAAAATTCATCTTTTTGATTGAATTTAACTTTTTTCGTTTAAAATTAACATCTTTTTCGTTGCGAATTCATCTCTTTCCGTTGAAAATTAATTTTTTCATTTGAAAATTTAACTATTACATTTTCGGTTTAGTTGAAAATTTATGTCATTTATTGAAGATTCCTCTTTTTGGTAGAAAATTCTATTACTTGGTTTAAAATTGAATAATCTTGTTGAAAATTTAACTGTTTTGTTGAAAATTCGTCTTTTAGGCTTGAAAATTCAACAAATTGATTGCAATTTTTTTTCTTTCATGACTACAAAATTTTTATTTGATTGAAAATTCACATTTTTCGTTAAAAATTAATCTTTTTTGGCTAAATTTAACTTTTTTTATTTAAAATAAAAATATTTTTCCGTTCAAATATCAAATATTAGATTTTTTGCTGGGAATTCATCTCTTTCTGTCGAAAATAATTTTTTTTTTTTTTCATTTGTAAATTTAACTACTACATTTTTGGTTTAGTTGAAAACTTATGTCTTTTGTTAAAGATTCGTCTGTTTGGTAGAAAATTGTATTACTTGGTTCAAAATTGAATAATTTTGTTGAAAATTCATCTTTTAGGCTTGAAAATTCAACAATTTGATTATAATTTTTTTTTCTTTCATGATTAAAAAATATTTATTCGATTAAAAATTCACGTTTTTTCTTAAAAATGTATCTTTTTGGCTGAATTTAACTTTTTTTATTTAAAATAAAAATATTTTTCCGTTCAAATGTCAACCATTACATTTTTCGTTTCGAATTTATCTATTTCCGTCGAAAATGATTTTTTGTTTCATTTGAAAATTTAACTACTACATTTTTGATTTAGTTGAAAATTCATGTATTTTGTTGAAGATTCGTCTTTTTGGTAGAAAATTGTATTATTTGGGACAAAATTAAATAATTTTGTTGAAAATTCAACTGTTTTGTTGGAAATTCGTATTTTTTACTTGAAAATTCAACAATTTGATTACATTTTTGTTTAATTTGAAATGGGAATTTTCTCAAAGATTTATAATAATAATTTTAAAAAGAAGTACAATTCAAACGGGGAACTTTTTTGTGAAAAATTCGCTTTTTTGTCTTGAAAATTCAACATTTTGGATGCAATTTTTTTTCTTTATTGGTTGAAAAATCTTTTTTGGTTGAAAATTCAACTCGCGTTAAAAATTCCTATTTTTGGTTTGACAATTCATCTCTTCTGGTAAAAATTTAATCTTCTTTGGTTGAAAGTTAATCTGTGATGGTTGAGGATTCCACTATTTTGTTGAAAATTTTTCAATTAAATTATTCCACTTTTTTTTGAAAATTCAACTACATATTTGTTTGTAGAAAATTTATTTCTTTGGTTGAAAATTTAACTATTTTGTTGAAAATTAATTTTTCGTTACTGTAAATATTGTTTTAACTGAAAATATAACTATTCCATTTTTGGTTGAAAATTTATCTGTTTCACATAAAAAATCCACTATTTGGTTTAAAACGTATGTATTTGATGAAAATTCGCCTTTTTTAGTAAAAATTTCATCTTCTTGGTTGAAGATTCATACTTTTAGTTGACAATTCATCACTTTGTTTAAAAATGTATTTTAACAAAAAATTTACCTATTTAATTTTTGGTTGAAAAATTAGCTTTTTTAATTGAAATTTCATCTTTTTGGTTGAAGATTCAAATCGTCTAGTTAAAAATTCATTATTTTAGTTGAAAATTCATCTTTTTTGTTTAAAATTCAACTATTCCAGTTGAAGATTCATCATTTTAGTTGAAAATTTATCAGTT
>JAABKJ010007004.1:0-21368 GCA_011634705.1 Andricus grossulariae
TGTACAAGTACAGAAACATAGCCTCCTTTACTTTCGTTTTTGTAGTCTTATGATAGCCACTTTCCTGCTTACTGTGTGTTTAAAAAATTGAAGTTTGTTTCCAGTTCTACTTCCGAGCTCGTCTATCAAAAATTTTCATAGGTTTATAAATACGCTTGCACAAATTATTATATATATTTAGGGTTATCTAATGGACCAGGATTCTAATATGGATACTAGATTTTTAAATCTTGGATCATACATTTCATTATCACCGATTATAAAGTTTTATAATCCAAGATATTATCCTGTAATATCTATTTCCTAATATCTGTAGATTGTAGTTCTAATAATCTGGTAACATATTTTCTATTACCGGGTATAATCCATTTTTCTTAGTGTGGCTTCATACAAAGTTGAGTATCTACTTTCGGGGAGGAAGGTGTACTTGTGCATGGGAAGTTAGCTTACGATCTGGTTATGTGTAGCGATCCGTTTCATCAACACACCTCAAATACACGGTAAACTAACGAGACTGCTTCGGTCAATATTGGATTTCAGTTCTATAGAATTGCTGCTAACTCTTGTGGTGCAAGGTGAATAGTTCACTCCATTCGTTATACAAGAATCGACGGTGTTGAATTCAAAACCGCTAACAACTAATTGATACTCGGACAATAGTTATTGCCCTTTGATTCATAGAAGTCAGCCTCTGTGCGCAATACAGGGTGTTAAATGATGATTGGGTATACTTCCGAAAAGGTCAACCAAGAATTACTTGATACTTGGCTTAGAGGTTCCTTTTATGTGCCAGTTAAAAATCCTAAAAGAAATATTGGTCCAGATTAATAGCATCAGCATCCTGAAACTCATTAGAATTTGATTATTTTCAAATTTTGCATCACGTTCTTAAAATTCACTTCTCTTAATCTAAAGTGCAAAATTAATAATTTAGAAATTATAAAGCATATCCATGCAAGGGGACAACTTCATTGAAGACCATTTTATATGATGTCAAACTGATGTATACTAATAAACTGTCACATTGACATGAATGAAATGAAAAAAAAATTGTAATCACAAAAAGATCAACCAAGAATCTCGACTTGATACTTAGCCTAGAGGTTATTTTTGCATACCTGTTCAAAATTTTAAGAGAATTATTAGTCCAGATTAATAGCATCAGCATCTTGAAACTCATTAAAAATAGATCACTTTCAAATTTCGCATTATAGCTTCTTAAAACTCAATAAAAAAATATCATTTTCAGATTTCGCATCAGCTTTTTAAAATTCATTTATTTTAATCTAAAGTGCAAAATTGATGAGTTGGAAATCAATTATAAAGCTTATGCATGCAAGGGAACAACTTCATTAAAGACCATTTTATAAGATATCAAAATGACGTGTACTAATAAACTGTCACTAATAACTGAATATTTAACTATTCCATTTTTTCTCGAAAGTTGATCTTGCTCTTGATAGAAATTTGATTTTCTTGGTTGGGAGTTTATTTGTTTGGCTGAAAATTGTTTTGTTCACTGAAAGTTTAAATCTTATGTTTCAAGTTGAAACTGTAAAAATTTTTGGTGAAAATTCAACTATTTTCTTGAAAAATCATCTTCTAGGTAGAAAAGTAATCTCATTAGTTTCATATTCATATTTTCGGAAAAAAATTAATTTGCTTGGTTGAGAATTGATCCTTTTTTTCTTGTTGTAGATTCATAACTTTAGTTAAAAATTCACTTCTTTTTTGAAAAATGTAACTAATTTGTTGAAAATTCAACATCATAAATGAGATTTTTTTTCTTTATTGACGGAAAAATCTTTTTTGATTGAAAATTAAATTCTTTTTAGAAAGTTCCTCTTTTTGGGTCAGAAGGTAGTCGGCTTTTTTTAGGATTTAACTAATTGGTTAAAAATTCGTATTTTTTGTTTAAATTCTACTATTTTTGAATGAAAATATTTTTGGTTAGCATTTTAACTATTACATTTTTCGTTAAGAATTAATTTATTTCAAAATTAAACTACTTGGTTAAAAGTAAAACTACTCTTTTCGAAATTCATTTTTGCGATTGATGATTCATCATTTTAGCTGAAAAAACTTTTGTTTTGAATTTAACTATTTGGTTAAAAATAATTTTCTTTCAGTTATTGAAAATGTATCTTCTTCAGTTGAAAATTTAACTGTTTGGTTGAAAGCGTCTATATTTTGTTAAAAAATATATTTTTTGGTAGAAAATAATCCTTGTTGGGGGTATTTACTGAAAATTCAAATCTCATGTTTTAAGTTGAAAATGTAACAATTTTGAGTGAAAATTTAACTATTTTTTTGAAAATTTGTCTTTTTGGATTGAAAATTCAACGTTTTGAATGACATTTTTGTTATTCATTGGCCGAATTAAAAAAAAAAATTCAACTCTTTTTTGAAATTGCCTATTTTTCGCTTAAAGAGTACTCAGTTTTTTAAAGATTAAACTAATTTGTTGAAAGTTTGTATTTTTTTGGTTAGATTCAACTATTTATGAAATAAGATTAAAATATGGTTAAAATATCAACTATTGCATTTTGCATTAAAAATTAACTTTTTTTTTGTTGGAAATTGAACTACTTTGTTGAAAGTAATACTACTCTTTTCGAAATCCATTTTTTCGGTTGATAATTCGTCATTTTAGCTGAATAAACTTTTTTTTTCTAATTTAACTATTTTGTTGTAAATTATTTTCTTTGAGTTGCAAAATAATTTTTTTCAATGAAGACTTAATAATTCTATGATCGGTTGAAAATTTATCTTCCTCAGTTGAAAATTCAACCATTTAGTTAAAAATTCCTGCATTTCGTTGAAAATTATCTTTTTTGGTAGAAAATTAATCTTGCCGGTTAAAAATTTAACTTCTGGGTTGAAAATTCATTTCTTCATTTAATTTTGTGGAAAAATAATTTATTTCTGAAAATTTAAAACTTATGTTTCAAGTTGAAAATGTAACCATTTTAGGTGAAAATTCAACTATTTTGTTGAAAATTCTTGTTTTTGGTGGAAAAGTAGTCTCATTAGTAGAATTTTTATATTTTGGCATAAAAATTAATTTGGTTGGTTGAAAAGTGACGTCTTTTGTTGAATTTTTTGTAGATTCATCACTTTAGTTAAAAATTCACTTCTTTGGTTAAAAATTCAACTAATACATTGAAAATGCACTTTCTCAGTTATAAATTGATTTTTTTAGCTGAAAATGGAACTATTCCAAGTTAGGGTTGAAAATTAAATTTTTTGGATAAAAAATTATATTTTCGGGTTGAAAACTCAACTGTTTCGCAGGAAGTTCACCTTTTTGGCTTGAAAATTCAACATTTTGAATAATATTTTTTTTTATTGACTGAATTTATTTTTTGATTCAACTTTTTAAAAGTTTTTCCTTTTGGCTTGAAGAGTACTTAGTTCTTTTAGGATTCAACTAATTAATTGAAAATTTGAATTTTTTGGTTTAATTCAACTGTCTAAAACAATATTTTTTGGTAGAAATAACTATTGCACTTTTCGTGGAAAATGTAAAATGTGTTTTACGTAATTTGTGGATAATAATTCATTTGTGTATACAATTATTATTTTGTAAATTTATGATTATTGCATTTAAAAATAATAGTCATATTACAGCCCTCAAGTGGAGCAATTTGAGATCGATTGCAATGAAAAATAAATAAAAAATTAGATACCTTTGTAAATGAATAATTGTATAATCACGGAAATATAGCACAGGGTGCAGTTGTCTGGAATAAACTCTCCTAACAAAGTTTAAATTAAGATTTATAGGGTTTGCCGATGTAAGACAAGAAATAGCGGTTTTCGTTATATGTATACCAGAAGATCGTTACGAAAGTTTCTGGTTATATATATTGTAACCGCCGGCTTTTGGCTTCGTTAACTATATAATTTAAATATTTGATTCTCGTCAATAATCAAAGTATTTATTAAATAAAAAGAGGTTTCTCATGCAGAAAGAATAAGATTCCGATTACAATAAAGTTTCTTTTATTTACTTATGCCTACACTAAGCTATTTTTACAATCAGGTCTCTAATTTCTAGCTACTCTCATTTTACCCATCATGTAGAACAACAATAAAATTAATCCTACCTCGTATGACTCCTTGTCTGTTTGTAAATAGATTGAAATACGATTACTAGCTCGTTGAATTATTGTATTTGATTATTCTGACCGTGAGTTTCGGTACGACCTAGACGTGGATCAATAAAGCAAACACAATAACCTCGTATAAATTTAAAGATCTTAATGTAAAAGGCCTTTCGTCAAATAAATAAAAAAAATTAAACTCTGAAAGTGGGACTTTGCCACTATATTCAAAGCAATTGCTCGTGAGCACTCAAACCAAATTCTTTAGCTCGAGTCTGACGAGCGAAGACCACGCTTAAAAATTAAATCTTCTTTTTAGACAGTCTCAGGTGATATGATCCCCTTCAACTCTCTCAAAAGAGATTTAATTCCTCTTTGGAAGTGACTTCAAAATAACTGGATTTTATCCCAAGTATTTTGTAGTCCTCCACTTTGGTGGAGTTGGCGTGACAAGACGTGAGGATAGATCCTCAAGTCTCCTCACAGGACGTCCACCCTGCGATCTGCGCTTTTCAGACGCAAGATTCAGAATGACATTTTTCGGCAGAGTTCGTCTTTTTATTTCCGTGCTCCCTTTCACCCTTCTTCGCTTACGTAACAGGGCTTGAGTGGGAGTTGCTGGATTCTGCGCTTCACTCTTTCTCCTGGGTGATGCAACTTTAACGAAGGATCACGCAGGAGAAAGTCTTTTTGCCTATATTCAGGCTATTCCTATAACTCGCAGGTTACAATATGTAAATATATTCAAGTGTCACATTGCACCATAAACCTTGAAACAACAATGATATTTTTGGATTTTGGCAGTTGAATCCTAAATTATTTATCTTTCTTAAAAAAACACGGCAGTGAACGCGTACTAACAAAATTGATTTTCTTGCAACGAGAGCTCACCTGATTTTCAATTTTTTATGGCGATAATTAATGAACACATTTTAATGAAATATATAAATTTCACTATTTGGTTGGAAATTTAATTATTTTGTCGAAAATGCAACTATTTTGTTAAAAAGTCGACTTTTTTTCGAAAATTCAACTACCTGGTTCAAATTTGAACTATTTTATTAATTTTTTTTTTTTTGGCTGATGAATTATCTCTTTGGTTTAAAATTGAACTATTCCCTTTTTAGAAAATTAATTTTCTTAAGAAATCATCTTTTGGGTTTAATGTTGATCTCATTTGTTTAAAAATGAGTTTTTTCTTGAAGATTTATAATTTTGAGTCGAAATTCAACTGTTTCGTTCAAAATTGAACTATTATGTTGACATTTTTTTTTGGGTTGAGCAATAATTTTTTCAAATAAAAATGTAACTATTCCGTTTTTGGTTGCAAATTATTCTTTTGCAATCACAAATTCAATCAATTGGTTGAAAGTTAAACTATTTTGTAAAATTTTTTTTTCTCTCTGAAGATTCATCTCTCAGGTTGAAGATGTAACTATTCCATTTTCAGAAAATCAATCTTCATAGTTAAAAAATTATCTTCGGGGTTAAATATTGACCTCTTATGTATGAAAATATATATTTTTTAAACTATTTTTTTGAAAATTCTTTATTTTTTTTCGGTTGAGAATAATTTTTTTAACTGAAAATGTAACTATTCCATTTTTGGTTTAAAATTGATATTTTAAATTGAAATTTGATATTTTCTAGTTAAAAATTCAACTCTTTTGTTGAAAATTAATGAATTTTGTTGAAAATTTATCTTTTTTTTGGTAGAAAATTAATCTTCCTGGGTAAAATATTACTTTGCATGTTTCGTTGACAATTCAACTTTGTTGGTTAAAAAATCAACTACTTGATTTGAAGTTAAACTACTTTTTAAGAATGAAAGTTTTTGTTGTTGCTGAAGATTCATCGTTTCAGTTAAAATTTCATATTTTTGGGTCAAAACTTCATTTAATTCATATTTTTGGTTGAAAATTAAACCATTTCGTTAAAAATTCAACTATTTGGTAGAAAATGTTCTGTTTGTTAAAAAATTATATTTTTGGTTTGATAATTGAACTGTTTTGTAAATAGCTCATCTTTTTGGCTTTAAAATTCACCTCGGTGAAAATTCGTTTCCTCTTTGTTGAAAATTCAACAATTTGATAGAAAATTAAATTATTTGGTTGCAAATTAACTTTTTTTTTCTGACTATTCGTATTTTTGGTTGAAAATTAATATTTTTCTTTAAAAATCAAACAATTTTATGAACATTGAACTAATTGATGAAAAATTAATGTTTTTGTTGAAAAATTATATTTTAGGGTCGATAATTCAACTGTTTTGTAGATAATTTGCCTTTTTGGATAGAAGATCAACAGTTTTTAAAAAAAATGATGTATTTGGTTTAAAATTCTTATTTGATATATATAAGATGGAGAATAATTTTTTTGCGCAACAAATAGATGGAGATTTTCTATTTGTTCACTTGAATTATTTATAACAATTATAAATGTGGAGTGTCGAAAATATTTTGCAGTACAATAAATCTTGTAAGCTGTTACGATGCATATAAGAACAAAAATAATTTTTTTTCCTGCCCTGGTGTAGCTATGGACGTTAATAGTTTAAAAAATTGTTTATAGTTTCATAAATTTTCAATTTCGGAAAATTTTTTGTCAATAAATACCATTATAATAACAAAAAAGATCGATTTTGGTGAAAAATAATTGTTGGCTATAACCAAGTGATACATTGAATTATCTTTCAAAATAAATTGTTTATAACAATAAAGTGGAATGTTAAGCATTATTCTTATATGGCTTGAATTGAACACAAAAATCAAATTTAAAATAAATCTGACAGTTTTCTCATAAATTTATGGCAGAGAATTTTTACAAAGAATTTCCAAATCCGTATGGCCCACTGTTAATTAACAAATTCATATTTTATAAACTTTCGCTTGTAAAAGGTTCGGTAAGTAGAAATTTTTTCCCCCTGAAATGTAAAAGATGGCGTTAATTGGGATAATAGTTTTAACGAACTTAGTGATAAATTTTGTTTCCTTGAAGCTGACTTATAGAATACGAGCTCGAAATATCAAATATAATTTCAGAAAGATAAGATTGAGGGCCGTGCAATCAATGACATAATTAATTTTTCTTTGATTAAGAAACAGAATACACATTTTTCACGAAGTCAACTATAGTTTTTCCTCCTATGGGAAAAGATGAAGGTTCTTTATACATTGGTCTTATTCTTGGTGATTAATTCTATTGGTAAGTGTAATATTATAATATATATTTTTTCAAATTTTTTTGAGCTTTCGGCAAAAAACAATTTGTTCGATTGAATCTATCTGTGTCTGTCAAAAATTTGTACGAATTTAATCTGAATTTATTGAAAATAGCTGTTCACCTTTGAATTTCGACGTGTACAGATGAGAGTGTCCCATATGTGCACGTGCAAATATGGTACAGTCCAAAAGTTCCACGTTGAAATTTACACGTGCACAGATGTTACCATCCAGAATGTGCACGTGCACAGATGCGACCATTCCATCTGTGCACCTGCACATATGGTACCCTCCCAAATGTGCACTATGACATTGATAAGTGCACAGATGGTACACCCCCGAATGTGCACTATGCCATTTAGACGTGCACAGATGATACACTCCCAGATGTGCACTATGCGATTTAGACGTGCACATATGGTACATTCTCAAATGTGCACTATGACATTTATACGTGCACGGATGGTACACTCTTAAATATGCACTATGACATTTAGACGTGCACAGATGGTGCACTCCCAAATGTGCACCTGCACAGATGATACACACCCAAATGTGCAAGATGAAACTTAGTCATGCACAGATGGTACCCTCCCAACTGTGCACGATGACATTTTGATGATCACAAATGTTACTCTATCATTTGTGCATGGTCAAATTTGGAATTGGATATTATATGAAACTATGCACGTGCCCGGATGGTACACTTCCAAATGTGCATTGTGAAATTAATACATATGGTATAATCCCAACTGTGCAAGATAAAATTTGGAACTGCAGAGTAGGATGGTCAAAAATGATTTTTATTTCTCGAATTTTTATGCATATCGACCAGAAATTTTTTCGAATTCAGACAAAAATAAATCCATTTCTTTTGTTGATAAAAATTATATTCAGAGGTGGCGCAAGCCCCATGAAGTTCAGTACGTATTTCCCATAAGAAAAAAAACGTTTTTGTAAATTTTATTCACAATCCTAAATATTATCTCAATCGAGTTGAAACTCAACATTTCTCTTCAAAATTCGCCATAGAATACAAATAAAATATTAATTAGTGAATAGAACCCCCATATGTCTGTTTTATAGGGTACCAAAAAACCCCATAGGTGGAAAAATTGGGTTTTACGATTTTTGGCGCCAATTATGATTTTTTGCATTTTTTAAAATGAAAATTGTTTTTATACATATAATAGTACTTCATACAAAAAGCTACTTCGAGCAAAATTTACATTTAATATGATCCATATAGAAAATCTAAAGAATATTCCAAATATCTGTTTTATTTCAGAAAAATATATTCACAAAAAAGAAACAGATTGTTTAAAAAATTACTCTCTCTAATGTTCATTTATTATTTTTTTGTAACTAAAAAGGAAAATCCAAGTTAAACATTTTAGAAAAAATCGCAAATTTCTAACACTTATCTAAGAGAATATAGTTATGAACAATAATAAATTGTTTAAACAATTATTTTTGTTAACTTGCATTCATTGTTACCTCACTGAGTGAAAAGTGAACAAAACGTTACAAATGTAGACGAAGATAGCTTTAAACAATAATAATGTGTTTAAACAATTATTTTTGCTAAATAAAATAAAATATTAACTTACTTCAAGTGAAAAGGGACAAGAAGTTGTGAAGTTCAGGAAAACCCCCGAAATTTCTAGAATTGTTCAAAGAGAATATTATTAACAATTGAAATAAATTGTTTAAACAATTATATTTGTTAACAATAATCAATTGCTGCTCTAATCTAATTGAAAATTGGACAAGTGAAACATTTATGAAAAAACCGCGACTTTCTAACTCTATTCTAAGAGAAAATTTCTAAAAACAATAATAAATTGTTTAAACAATTGATAAAAATATCTAATTCTCAGTAGAAAGTAGTATTTTATGTACTAAAAATAATCTGCAATGAAAAAATCACAGCAAAAATCATAATTAGTTCCAAAAACTCACAAAACCCATTTTTTCACTTATGGGGTTTTTCCGGGACTCTATAAAACCGAATTATGGGGTTGATATTCAAAAAGTGATATTTCATTTGTATACTACGGCTAATTGTAAAAAGAAATTATGAGTTTCAACTCGATTCACCTGAAATTGACGATTCTGAATAAAATTTACAAAACGGTCTTTTTTCTTATGGGAAATACGTGTTAAATATTATCAAAAAAAAAAAGAAGAATGGATTTTTTTTTTGGATTCAAACAAATTTTCGAGCAGTGATTCATTACTTCATTCGCACTGAATTTAAACAATTTATTGACAAAAAGAGTATTTTAGTCAAAATAATGAAAGCCAATAGTTTGTTATTTTATAAGCAAATTTTGTAAACAATTATCCATATCAGGTATTTATGATGGAATGAAACAATTGTTATTGTTAACAAGAGTTTTTAGAAATAATTTTCGTTATGTTATGTATTTATAAATAAAATTCCGCTTTTTCACTTAATGAGCAGCCAATTATTTAGCGATGACTTCTTGCTATAAATCGATAACAGTTGATGATTGTTCAAAAATAATAATTAAACAATTCATTATTTGGTTAATTTTCATCAAATTATATTTTAATTGTCAAAACAGAATTGAAGAAAGCTTTGGTGATGATCATATGAATAAATCAATAAAAAAATTCTATTGTTTGTCTCATAAATACTATCACTGTCTCCAAGTTTAAAAAACAAAAACAAATCATAAGTGGCTTTTGAACTTACCTAATAAGCAAACACCTCAAGATGTTACTTACTTCTTGATCTTAGTAATAAATTTTGTGTTAAACCAGAGAATAAAAGTAGAACTGTTGATAACACATTAGCCAATATTAAAGAAAAAATTAATTTAATTCAGGACAATAAACGCACTTAATTCAAATTTAACATTTCTATTAGTCTACAAAGGTTCTTAAACAATAATTATAATAATAACATTAAATTACAATTTGAAGAAATAGGTGAAAGTACCAAAATATTTTTAACAGAAAATAACATCATGGTCATCAGTGCCGATAAAGGTAACAAGACAGACGAAGAAGTTATTTAACAGAAAATAACTTAATTTCATAAATATAACAATAACAGTAAAAGAGAAAAAACGCATTTCTTAATCGTGTGTTTTTGATTTAAAATAAAAAGACATTTTTAATAAAATATCAACTAATACATGTATCGTTGAGAATTCATCATTTCGGCTAAATTCAACTGTTTTTAATTTAAAATTAAAACCTTTTCATGGTGGGAATATCAACTATCATATTTTGTGTGGAAAATCGATTTTTTAAATTAAAAATTCAACTACTTGGATGAACTTCTTTCTTAAAATTCATTTCTTGTTGATAATTCATCATTTGAGTCAAAAATTAAAATATGTGTTAAAACTATAATTATTTTGTTAAAAATTCAACTGTGTTCTTAAAAATTATTTTATTTTGTTGAAAATTTTACTGTTTTGTTGAACATTTCTTTTTTGTATAGAAAATTTGTCCTTGCGTGTATATTGAAAATTCAACTATATACAATATATTTTAACTAAAAATCCTAAGCCTTTCATCTTGAATTCAAAAAGATACCTCTAAAATGTTCAGTGTCCTCTTTTGAAGTATTGCCACAAGAGGGGTTCATGATATCCCAACATACGAGCATATTATTAAAAAAAAAATAATCTTCTATTTCTTCTTGCAGAATTAAGTTCACAATCAGGTTGTGATTGGCCTGATACTCCCCGTCCGAGTCGTTTCCGACTTTCTATTTCTTCTTGTCGCATTACTCAGTATCCTGGCGAGGCCCAGCCTCGTATTCATACTAGGGCAAGCTCTCCTATGACCAGACATGATCTTTCTACGCCAGATCCTACTAGGACTGTTCCTATCAGACCTGTTCCAATCAGGCCTGTTCCTGTCAGGCCTGTTAATTTCAAGTCTGTTTCTACAAGGCCTGCTCCTTTCTCGCCTGCTCCTGCCGCGCCTGCTCCTGCCGCGCCTGTTCCTGCCGCGGCTGCTCCTGCCGCGCTTGCTCCTGCCAGGCCTGTTCCTGCTGAGCCAACTCCTGCTATGCCTCCTTCTGCCAGGCCTGCTCCTGCCATGCCTGATACTGCCCTGCCTGCTCCTGTCATATCTGCTCCTACCAGGCATGCTCCTGACAGACCTGCTCCTGTCATACATGCACCTGCCAGGCCTGCTCCTGCCATATCTGCTTCTATCAGGCATGCTCCTGCCATGCATGTTCCTACCATATCTGCTCCTACAAGGCATGCTCCTGCCATGCATACACCTACCATATTCGCGCCTTCCAGGCATGCTCCGGCCATATATGCTCCTGCGAGGCCGCCTCCTACCAGAACTCCTACTTATCACGTACTTGGATATGGACTTGGACAACTTGGACTTATTCGGCTTATTCCCCATCTCAATCCGTATCGGCGATTGGAATTTCGAAGATACACTTTTGATCTCAATTTACCACTTTGTCGTCAATTAAAAAAAGGTGTCTATTCGCCTCTACCAAATCAAGAACAAATTGTATTAACAACATCTAGTGGTGACGTTTTTGCAATATTGGAGACTAACGGTATTTTTAATGGAATATATGGTATCCGTGGAAAAAGGCCCCGGGCGAAAATAAACATAGGAAGCGGCATTGTTGACAACATGACCACAGACGAAATTAAGGAATGTCCAGTAGGCTCACGGCGCACACCAGATCTATGTTTTAGCTCAGTAGTTGTGAACTATGATTCCCTAAATCACTACCACTAAAGCAGAAATTCATTTTGAAGATATGCGTACTCAGAAGAGCAGTACTCCCTGCGTGTATGACAATTTGTTTTTGAAATATCAATAATACAGTTACTGATCATAACAATAGTTTAAATTTTCAAGGGACAGTCCATTAAGGTTTGTATGAAATTAATTGCAAATATATTTTACAAAATATGTATCTATATTATAATAGTATATCATGAGATGCAAATCAAGGTTCAGGGGTGAAGCTCTGATGGGGCGGATGCCCCGTCGGAGGGTTTAGGGGGCAAAGTTCCCCATTATAGAATAAGAAACAACGAATAAAAGTATTTTCCAAATAGACACAAATATATTATCATTTTGATCACCATCACTAGTTTTATCGTTTTTAAATGTTTGACCAGTAAATATCTAAATTCTAACCTAACGTTTTGACATGAGAAAAAAGACATTTATCGTAATTCATGCAAACATGCATTCCCACGTGCACGAATGTCATCAGTTGTAGCTGCATATGAATGTTGTTGGTTGATTAACTATCAGTCATGGGAAATCGAGCTGCTCACGCGAGCATTTTTAAAAAAGATATCTACACCGCTACTGACTTAGGAAATAAGCTATTAAGATACATATATAGACAGCAAAGATTTTCGTTTTTGTAAGAAAATTATGAAAATGGTTTATTTGTTCACAAAATTTGTTTATAACACTAAAATTGTACAATAAATAAATGACTTGCCTTTTGTATATACGTTGTCTGTAATTAAAGTTGATTGAAAGAATGAAAACTGAAAAAAGAAATTTCCACATTTTCACCAACTGTTAACAAATAAAAAACAGATCAACACATACAATTTTATTTTTTGATGCACATCTACATGACAAAACCTTAGATTTTAGCCATCTTTGAAGACAATCGAACCACTGAAAAGGAATACAGCATGGTGGTCCAAAAAACGAAATTTCCTCATTTTTCTAATTTTTTGCCCACTAATAACAAAAAAGTCACTACAAAAAAGCAAATTTTATTTTTCAATGCAGGTCTATATGTCAAGACCATCAATTTGAGTCAACCCTGAAAGAAATTAAACTAATAGAAAAGCTTCCAGAATAGCTGTCTAAAGAACGAAATTCCCTGATTTTTATTAATTTTTAATTTTCAATTAAAAAAAAAAAAAATGAGCGAGGCATACAAAATTATATTTTTCAATGGACTTCCGAATACCAAATCCTTCAATGTCAGCTGTCTTTGAAAAAATCGGAATAACAAAAAAGCTTTAAGCATAGCTGATTAAACAACACAATTTCCTCATTTTTCTTATTTTAGAATTTTTGATGCCAAAAAACATCAGTATGACATAGCAAATTTTATTCTTTATTGTACTTCCACATGCCGAAATCTTCAATTATATACTCATTTTTATGCTTAAAACATTTTTTATTTAAATTTGAAAAATCTGATGATCTCTTCACCATATTCTATTCACTGATAGAATTTTAACATTAATTTTTTGTACCTGTTTTATATTTGCTTCCGAATATTAAAGGGATATATTATGAACATACTGTTTTTTACTTCTAAAAATTAAAGGAAACTTACAGAATCTGTTTTATATAACTTTTTTCACTTATTCATTTCTCCTTCTTATTTTTTTGCGTTTTAAGTTAGTTTATAGACGCAATACATCCACAATTTTTTAAACTAACCTCGCCCCTTCCCTCAGAGTAGATCAGAAATATCTCAATATAAATTGTGGCATTATTTCTACGAACTTAGTAATAAATATTTTTTCCTTGGACCTGGCTTATGAAACACAAATACTGTACTATTAAATATAATCTTAGAAAGACAAGCTAGAAGACTACACAATTCATCAGATAACAACCTTTTTGCTCTAGCCGAGCACCAGAATACACATTAGTTGCACTGTTAACTTAAATTTTTACTCTGATTTAAAAATATGAAGATCGTTCATAATTTCTTCTTATACTTCTTGGTTAATTCTATTGGTGAGTATGATATAATATATAATTTTTAAGATATTTCTAATTTTCCCGCAAATCACAATTCATTCAATTCAATCCACATTCTATCCTAATTACTATTTTTATCCAAACACTATCTGCGTTTGTCCAAAATGAGTACGAATTTAATTTGAATTTATTGTAGACAACTGTGCATCTCTGAAATTCGTGATGCACAGTTGAGAGTGACCCATTTGTGTACGTGCAAATATGGTGCATTCCAAAAGATATTCCATGAGGCAGAAAATTGGATATCCCTAAGATATCCAGGATATCCTTGGGACCGTTTTGGGATATCCTTGTGTGGTGAGGATAATTATTTTGTGCAAATTACAAAGTTTGACTCATAAGGTGCGACAAGCGGTTCCTTTCTTATACCATCACCATGGGGGTTCAAACTCTGCATGATGAACTGTGATGTCGAAAGGGAGGGTAGTAGTTTTTGAATGGCTCTGAAATGAAAGTACATACCATTTTCAGTGCCCGCTTTTGAAGTATTGCCATAAAAAGGGTTTATGATATCCCAACGTGCGAGTAAGTTATTAAAAAACAAAATTAATTTTCTATTTCTTCTTGCAGCATTAAGTTCACAATCAGGTTGTGATTGGCCTGATACTCCCCGCCCGGGTCGTTTTCGACGTACTCCTTCTTCCTGTCGCATACCTGATTATCCTGCTGAGCCTGAGCGTGGTCTACGTGTCAGGTCTAGATCTCCTACTGCTAGTTCAGCTCTTACAAGTTCAGCTTCTTCCAGTCCAGCCTCTCCCAGGTCTGCTCCTGCCAGGCCTACTCCTGCCAGGCCTACTCCTGGCAGGCCTACTCCTGCCAGGCCTGCTCCGGCCAGTCCTGCTCCTGCCAGTCCTGCTCCTGCCAGGCCTGCTCCTGTCATACTTGTTCCTGCCATGCCTGCTCCTGACTGGACTGTTCTTGCTAGAAGTCGTGATTTTCAGATACTTGGATATGGACTTGGACAACTTGGAGTTCTTCGGCTTATTCCCAATGCCAATAGGTACCGGCGACTCGAATTTCGAAGATATACTTTTCATCAAGGGCTACCACTTATAAAGCTATTAAAAAAATATTTCTATGCGCCTCTGCCAATCACAGAACAAATTGTATTAGCAACATCTAATGGTGACGTTTTCGCAATATTGGAGACTAATGGTGTCCTTAGTGGATTTTATAGTATCATTGGAAGAAAACCCAGGGCGAAAATAAACATAGGAAGCGGCGACATTGAGATCATGACCCCCGAAGAAGTTAAGGAATGTCCAGTAGGCCCACGCCGCTATATAGATGGAAGTTTTAGCATAGTAGTTGTGAACCACGATTCTCTACAGCTACACCAATAATCAATTTTTTTGGCTTGGAACCCACTTCAAAATTTAAACCCCCTATTCAAGCGATCTCATTGCGAAGGGCAGAGTGAATGAAGCTCACTTTGCTGTGCAATAACATTTCATACAATTGAATTTGATTCATTCATCAAGCCATTCAAAAAAAACATGATCTTATCTACATCTTCATAAAACTTCACTTTTAAAAACATTCATTCCATGTAAAATCCGAGGCTTCTCCACAAACAATTTCCTTTCATATATATATATATATATATGTACAAAAAGTGTTTTGTTATAATTATGAAACTAAAAAAAAGAAATTATTAAAGGGAAAAGGCACATGTATTATAGATATTCCTAATAAAAAATAACACATCAGCATAGAAAATTTTGTGTGTCTGATGCACATCCTTATGCAAAATCTATCAATAATTGGAATTATTACAGCCATTTTCGAAGCAAATGGAACCACTAAAAGAAAATTTAACATAGTGAACCAATAAACAGAATTTTTCTAATTTTTTACGCACTGATAACAAAAAAATCATTATAACAAAGCAAATTAAATTTTCCAATGCAGATCGAAATGCCAAGATCTTTAATTCAGGCTATCTTAGCAAACATCGGAATAATAGGAAAGCTTTCAGCACGTTTGCTCTGAATATATAAATATAATATATGATGCCGATGATGATAATATTTTACAAACTCTCGTACCGTCAGTTCTAATCAACTTACAGTTTCGTTATCGCAGAATTAATTTATGTTACATTAAAATAGAAATCATTCTTTTATGAACGTTTTGTCAAACTTATAATTTTTCAAACATATTATATAATTTAAATATCTGTGTATCATGTATCTGTATCTTCACTAAGATTGAATAAACTGAAGGATTTAATTACAAAAAACGGAAATAAAAATTAAGTTTCAAATCAGGATTCAGCATGATTTCAATCATAAGTACCGGATTCGTTATTGTGTACATTGTTAGGATTAAAACCCCCTGATTCCTTGAATAATTTTTCGAATAGGTCAGGCGAAACTGCTCTAGTCATACCCTCTGTTCCTTAAAAACCAATTTCCAATAAGCAAAGCAAAAAAAAAAAAACAACAATCATTTCAGTAAGCATACTAATGATGATGAGCACATTTATTTCAGTATGTAGGCCCTTTTTTGGCCAACAAAACTCATCATATACAGGTTTTTTGAGTCACAAATTCCAAATAACACATAAAAAATTCAGGCTGACGGATCCAAAAAGTAGGGATCACGAAGTGCCTTCTAATGAGCAATATCGCCCGTTTTATTTCTGCTTTCAAATATCAAAGAAATATATTAGGAACACACTGTTTGTACTTATAAAAATTAAGAGACGCTTGTAGCACATCCTTCCTATTCTCTCGCGTTTAAATTCACTTTATACATCCAATACATTCATAATTCTCTAACCTCACCCCCCCCCACCTCAGAGTAGTCCAGCTATATTTATTAAGGCTTCAGTGACATCCTCAAGAATTCTTATCTCAATATAAATTGTGACATTATTTTAACGAACCGTTAGTAATCTCTATTTTGTCCTTGAAACTGGCTTACGAAATACAAACACAATAACTATTAAATATAATCTCAGAAAGAGAAGCTTGAGGAATATAGAATTCGTGAGATGACAGCCTTTCCACTCTAACCAATCACTAGAATACACATTAATTATATTGTTAACTAAAATTTGTCATTTGATTGGAAAAGATGAGGATCATTTATACTTTGGTCTTATACTTGGTGGTTAATTATATTGGTAAGTATAATAATATAATATAAAAATTTTATAAAATATAAAATTCTATCCCAATTAACCTTTTTATGCAAACACTGTCTGTGTTTGTCCAAAATAAGTACGAAGTTAATTTTAATGTATTTGAGACAACTGTGCACCTCCGAATTTTGACGGGCTCAGTTTGAATTGTCCCATCTGTGAACGAAAAAATATGGTACAGTCCAAAATCTGCATGTCGAAATTTAGAAGTGCGCAGATAGTACACTCCCAAATATATACGATAAAATTTAGAGATGCGCAGATGGTACCTAACCAACTGTACACGTATACAGATGGTACACTACGAGCTGTATACGATCGAGCGGGTTTGGAAGCGATTAGTCGCATGAATCGCACTAAATTTAAACAAATTATTGACAAAAAGATATTTTTAGTTGAATTAATGACAGTAAATGAATATTTTTTCATTTTATTAGCAAGTTTTATGAGTAAGTATCCATATAAGATGCTAGTGATGTGATAAATCATGTTATGTATTTATAAATAAAATTCTGCTTTTTCATGGAATTAGCAACCAATTATATAGAGATGAATTCCTGCTACGAATCGATAACATTCAATAAAGGTCGAACTATCTTGTTAAAAATTCATTCAATTGGTTAAATATTGAATCGCTTTGTCGAAAATTTGTTCTCTTTTGAGTAAAAATTGATTTTTCAATTGCCAATTTAACTATTTCATTATTGGTGAAAAATGTATGTATTTGGTCGTTCGGAAAGTAATGTCGTTTGTTCACACGAATTCGGAAGTGATTTTAATAATATGAAGAACAAACTTCAATCAATGATGTGTTGGCCATTCTGTTCGATAACCTTTTCCCATCCTTCAGTTAGCTGCATTATTCCTCGTTCGAAGAAGGCTTGGTTTTTAGGGGCTTAAAACTAGATCATTTCCTTTTTGATAGCCTCTTCTGAAGTAAATGTTTTTCCGTTTAAATGATTTTGAGGAGAATGACATGGATAATAATCGGATGTTACCAGGTCAACACTGTCTAGAGGATGAGACGACACTTCCTAATTCAGCTCTGATCATTTTCGGCGTGTAACCAAAGATGTATGGGGTCAGACCCCATAAGAGGAATATTGCAGCTGACTGAAAGATAGGAACGGTTTATCGAACAAAATGGCTACCCATGTTAGAATTCCCTCGGGGATTGACCGGGAATCTCCCGGGAGTTCACTTTTATGAATCGAACTGGAATTTCTCGGGAGTCCAGCAGGAATCTGTCGAGGGTCGAGCGCGAAACTCCCGGAACGTCCAATCTGTGCACCAGATGTATAAAATACATTTTCTTCGAGGAACAGAGATAAGCAAGACCCGGAATCGGACCGATGTTTCCGATCGTGATCCAGCAGTTTGCTAATTAGCAGACCCGATCCAAAAATTTCTGTCCGGTCTTTCAAATACCCGGTACGGTATCATTCGGATCGGGTCTCTAGTTGACACACCCCTCGGACTTGGGGTACGAAACGTCACCTGCAGTTAATTGTTTTTACAGATTTGCGGCAAAAACATTAGATGATCATTTCTTACCCCAACTCCGAGCGAGATGGAACCCCATAATGAAATTAGCTTCAACAAAATTTATCCCAGAGTTTTTACTGTAATCGACTCTGTGCGTGATATACTAGATCAAGGCAGATCTGTTGATCACTATTGATAACACTGCATATTCTTAAACCTTAAAGCAGCCTACTGTGCATCCGAAAGTGCGACATAAATATGTTGCGCAACTTGTAATGCCACATAATCCACTGCGCATCCGGAAGTGTGACATGAATCAGGTGCGCAAATATAAATTCCAAGTCTACTGCGCAGCCGGAAATGCGAAACCACGTAATATTACCTCCATATTTCACCCGAAATCTTAAAGTTGACCAAGTTTAGGCAGTGTTATCCATAGTGATGGACAGATCCGCCCCGATCTGGTATATCACGTACAGATCCAATCCGAAGATTTTCGGGCGGGTCAACTAGAGACCCGATGCGAATAGCACTGAAATGCTTATTTGAGAGACTTGGACAGAAATTTTCGGATCGGGTCTGCTATTGCAAACTGTCGGATCTGGACCCGAAAATATCGATCCGGTTCCGGGTCTTGCAAATCTCTGTTCCTCGGAGGTGTATTTTGTTACAGCTGGTGCATGTATTGGACGCTCCGAGAGTTTCGATCTCGACTTCTGGAAGATGCCTGCTGAACTCCCGTGTAATTCTCATTCGATTCCCGAGAGTAAGCTCCCGGAAGTTTCCTGGTCAATTCACGGGAAAAATTTTACCTGGGCAATATATCATTGATTGAAGTTTGTTATTTGTATTAAGAAAATCACTTTGAAATTCGTATGAAAAAATGAAATTACTTTCCGAAAGACCAAACATTTTGTGGTAAATTAGAGTTTTTAGTGGAAAATTATTCTGATCAATTACAAATTCAACTACTTGGTTGAAACTCGAAATACTTTTCCAAAAATTAATTTTATTAGTTGAAGAATTCTTTGTTTCAAAATTCAACTACTTAATATAAAATTTGTTTTTTTTTTGGCTGAAAATAAAATTTTTGAACCGAAAATTTAACTATTCCATTGTTCGCAGAAGATTGATCGTATTTAGTTTAAAAATTCACTCTAAGGGTACAAATGAAATTTTTGTTGTTGAAAATTCTTATCTCCGGATTGGAAATGTAACTGTTTTGTAGAAAATTAATCTTTTTGGCTTCAAAATCCAACTCTTTTGTTGAAAATTTATCTTTTTGAGTCAAAAATTGGATTATTTTTGTAGAGGATTGAAGTATTTATTTGAAAATTAACTTTCTGGTTTAAAGATTCATTACTTTTAATATAAATTATATTTTTATTATTTACAAATGCAACTGTTTATTTGAAAATAATTCCATTTTGTGTCTGAATAATCAATTATTTGGTTGAAAACTCGTATTTTTTGATAGAATTGAGCTGTTTTTTTATACAAGATAAAAATGTTTTTTGATTAAAATATCAACCATTACCTTCCTACCTAAAAGTTCATCTTATTGGCTGAATTTACCCGTTTTTAATTCAAAATTAAAATCTATTTTTGGCGAAAGGTTTACAAATCAACTGTTTTGTAAAAAAGTCGAACTTTTAGCTTGGAAAATCAACTGTTTGGCTGAAAAGTCAACCCTGTTAGTAGACAATTATTTCTTTTTTGTTGATAATTAACCCTCACAGCATGGGATTTCCGCGTGATATTCCATTTATGTCCCAGGTTAACCTAGGGATGACCCAGGAAAACCAATGGGATATAATACAGAACGGAAATTGGGATATCCCAGGGATGTCCCCAGCACATTACGGAAGTTTAAGAACGGTTTCTAAATATACAAAATATTTTATTACAAACTGAAAACATTTAGTCGGGGAACTTTGTGAGATCACAATTTCTGGAAATGATTTAACTTGAAGTAACAACCTAAATGAAGAATAATAAAAGGAAATATTAAACATTTGAAAAATTAAAAATGATTGTATTCATCAAAATGAATAAAATTGTATTAACTTATCGAATACACACGTCAGAGATCAATCGGATCACAGCTCAAGTGAACAGCACAAAGGTCAATCCAGAATGGCCGCCGTTTTGGGATATTCTCTTCTTGTGAGGAAAATTGTAATGTGGAAATTGCAAAGTTCAACTTATGAGGTGGGACGAGTGGATTCTTTTTGATGACGTCAACTTGGGGGTTCAAACTCTGTATGATGAACTGTGATGACGAAGGGGAGGGTAGTAGTTTTTGGATGCCTCGAAAATGCAATTACATACTATTTTCAGTATCCCCTTTCAAAGTATTGCCACAAAAGAGGTTTATGATATCCCAACGTACAAGTAAGTTATTAAAAAACAACATTAATCCTCTATTCCTTCTTGCAGCATTAAGTTCACAATCAGGTTGTGATTGGACCGATACTCCCCGTCCGGGTCGTTCACGACTTACTCCTTCTTCTCGTCGCATTCCTCATTCTTCTGCTGAGCCTGAGCCTTGTCTGCGTGCCAGGTCAAGGTCTCCTACTGCCAGTTCAGCTCCTGCTGGTCCACTTCCTGCCAGTTCAGCTCCTGCCAGCCT
>JAABKJ010007005.1:0-21366 GCA_011634705.1 Andricus grossulariae
TCCTATTCGTAACCTCACGTTCAAATCCAGCCCATCCATTCATGTCTCCTAGTAGATTAATTCTTTCCTCATGATCGCGAGTGACTAAAGTATCATTTGAAGTGTCCCAGGAGGCGCAATTTACCTGATTTATTTCACTATTAACTGGGGCGTAAGACGCTATGATAAAAAGTCTTCTGATCACCTCATTGATTCTAACCCAAAACAGTATGAAAGATACAAATGTATGCACCTTGAAATGTTCTTCGGCTTTCTCAGTTATACCATTCATATCATTCATACCAAACTTCAAGTCCGTGCTTTAACTCTCCATTTTCTATTATTCTACTGGCGCATCCTTTTTTCTTTGTTTCAAGCACACAAGAAATATCTCGCCTACTTGCGTGCATTGCCTTTCCTAATTGTTTTTTCTCAACACCATTCAACCCTATAGCATTCCAAACACCCAGTCTCCATTTATCGCCTGAAACTTCATCTTAGCCAAACCGGATACATACCCTTCGTCAAGCAAAATTTCAATATTAAAATCCTTCAAAATCTTTGAAATCTTGTGAAATATTTAAAATCAAATAAGGATTATGTATAAATCTCGTCCAACGTTGCAAACCTTTTGTAAAGAGAGTGCCGCATCAGATTTAGATAAAATTATTTTGTTATCTCAATAACATAATAGCGTGATGTAATTGAAAGCAGTCTATGCTCACATACGCGATAAGAACAAGAATCAAGGTCAAAGGAAAAGTTTCTCAATTGATTACATTTTTTATATTTTACATGCTTGTTAGGAAAAATGGTCAATTCTCTTTTCACAAATGCCATCAATGACGACAGCTACGCTGAAACTGAAACTTCGTTAAAAGTGACGCACTGTACATCATTTGTTCGTGACATTTTTTGTCATTCACATTTTTCTTCAAAAATAGCATTAACAGACAAATACTTCATACCGGAATATCCAAATTCACAAGGCCATTATAGGATGGCTTTTATGACTGTCTGAGGCACACTTTTTTTTTTGTGTTTTAATCTTACTAGAAAGCTTCAGAAAGAGGTGCGCAATAATTTTAAATATTAAAAGAATTAAACATCATCATGCAGCTTTTTATCAAAAAGCTATTCCTGAAAATTGCCTTATATTTTCTTATCTAGCCTGGATAGAGGTAATGGAATTTTTTGTCTTGAAATAAATCATTAAATATAAATCTCAAGATCTCAGAAGGACAAGCTTGCCGCCTATAAACTGTGCAGAAACATTAAAAATAATATACGATAATAAAGCACGAGAATATTAATTAGATACAGTGTCAACCAAAGTCTTCATTGACGCAATTATCAGTTCTTCCCCAAAATGGATAAAACGAGGATCGTTGATAATTTGGTCGTTATCTGGGCGGTCATCTTTAATTCTATTGGTAAATTCGATATCAAAATATATAGTATATATAATTTGAAAATTTTTTCAAAGGTTTCCGCAAATAACAATTTGTCTGAATTCATTACTCGAAAATCCAGAATGTATATGTAGTGAAAAATATGATTGGAAAAACATTCCCTGATGATACAGAATTGAGTTGAAGTGCAGCCGAACATATATTCACCTTATGCCAAATCATGCTACATAAATAGTGAAATGAAATATATTAGCATTTCGTGAGTTTCTATCCCACAAACTTTCAAAAATTGGAATATTCACTATTTTTGAATTGAAAAATAGATTTCTAATCACTGCTAAAATCATGAAAATGTGGGCTAGGCCGAGATAGCAGGCTACTCTTCAAATCCTGAAGGTGTCGCTAATGTTACAGAACTTTTTACAAATCAAAAATAATTTTGCATCCGTACAAAATTTCTCGGAGTGTTCCGCAAACAACGATTTGTCCGACGTAATTTGTGGCCATCAGTGTCCATCAGTACATTGAGTTGAAGTACCAGCGAAAATTTGTTCATCTTTGTCTGAACCTCCTTTACGTAAATAGTTCATCAAAGAGTCTTAGTATGCCATAAGAAAATATCTCACAAAATCTCGAAAATTCGACTGTTGACTTTTTTTTAATTAAAAATTGAATCTTCAGTCACCATTAAAATATTATAAATGTGGGCTGAACCCATGTAACATGCTACCCTCCAGGTTTCAGAAGTGTCTGCAATGGTACAGAACTTGTTGAAAATCCGAATTCATGCGGCATCGATAGAAAATGGGTGCGTTCTTTGTGCAACTGCTAATTCCTATCGTAAAATTTTTGCAGCCTTTCAAAATTAAGTTCGTACTCCTACAACATTTCAGATTTGTTATTGCATTAGAGGTATGATTTATCTGCGTGACCAACATTTTTTCTCCATAATTAGCATGTTTTCAGCAACAAAACATTTGCACATCTGCGCGAAATATTGCCTGCTCTGCGGAAATTTCGTATTTTCGTATTTTCGAGGATCCTTCACCAATAATGTTTCCTGAATATTGCGAGTTCAGCTCTCAATGTGTTTTCCAGTGTTTTCTTTCCTAAATGTTCTCAGTCTTGCTACGCAATTTAGAATAATACATCTACATTCTTTGAAGAAATTCTTTGCTTTTTTTCTTGCAGATTTAAGTGCACAGTTCGACTGTCTACCTAATGGCGAGCCTATTCCTGGTATTCCTCGTCGCAAATCTTCAAATTCGACAGATCTACATTTTTCTTCTGCCAGGTCTCCTTTTCTTGCTCAGCCTTTTCTTCCTTCCAGGTCTAAATCTCCTTCAGCCAGATACACGGTGCCACCTACCAAGATTGATTGTCGCGATGGAGGTCAATATGATCTTGACCGACCTGAATTTATTCGGCTCACTTCCTATAAAAATCCCCGTTGGCGATTCGAACTTCGAAAATACACTTTTCCTTTGGATAAGCCACTTCGATTACTTCAGCGTCACAGCGTATATGTGCACATTCCAATCCAAGAACAAATTGTATTATCAACAGCCGATGGCGATGCCTTTGCAATATTGGAAAAACCTAATCTTCTTGCTGGAATATATGCAGTTTATGGTCGCAATGCTGATAAAGTACGCGCAAAAATAAACATGAAAAGTGGCAAGATCACCCTATTAACAAAAGATGAAATTAGAGAAATTCCAACAGGCCTTAAGAGCAAACTCGTTCGTACTTTCATAGTAGAACGTGTAGACCACAATCCTCTACAAAATTAATTTAATAATGAAGAAAAGCAAGACTAAAATCGGGTAACTGCACTCACCGAAACCGGGTTTGAAAAGCTGTACGCAAGTAACATAAATATCTTATGCATATAAATGTGACATTCTCCTCCACTCTTCATTGTGAATAAAATTTTTGATCATGTGTGTAAATTTGAAAATATTCCTGTCTTTGAATTTCTTGAATTACCCTATCTGCATTACGAAGAATCTACAAAAATGCTTTTGATACTTTCATCACACATTTTTGTTGTTATAAAATTGTTTGAATTAAATAACTTTCCATGTTCTGTTGTCTTTCTGTCGCTATCTTGTTTTTTTTTTTGTTTCAGGAACACAAAAAATATCTAGCTTCCTTGCGTGCATTGCTTTCCGTAATTGTTTCTCCTTGACATCATTTACCCCTCTAGCATTTCGAACACCTAGTCTTTATTTATCGCCTGAAACTTTATATTTAGCTTTACCGGATACATGCTTTTCGTCAAGCAAAGTTTTAATCAATTTTTAGTTTACTCTATTGGTGTGTTATTCATTGTTAAAATCATACGTCCAACTTTCAACTTAAAGCGAGAAATGTATTTCCCAAATGAAAATCATGTCGAAAATAATAATCTGGTCGTCGCAAGATTTTAAGTCCAAAATAAGTAGCCAAGTTGTCGTAAGGTGCAGAGTTCAGTTATAACTTTGTTGTTACTTGAATTTGATCCATGCATGAAAAGTATAGTAATAAAACTAGATTCGAAAGAGTCATGGTTGATTTTTGTTGTATTCTGACAAGGGCAAAAGCCTTTAGCAGTTGATTAAGAGATGAAAATATGAGTACAATTCTTTAAAGTTTCCTGTGGTGATCCTCGGCCCGCCTTTGGAAACGCCACTATTTACTCTTTTGTCATTCTCTGTAATTCCTTCTAATTACTGAAATGAATTTAAAATGGCTTGTAATCTCTTAAAATACACAACAAATTTTTAATCCTTTGAAGTCAACCGAGAAAACTTCTGATAACCTTGAAAATATTCGCAAACGATATTTTCGAAAACTACTCGGAAAGCATAGTTATAAAATTGACAAAAATAGCAATTATTGATAATTTTTCGAGCTTCAAATAGTAAAGGGTTCAATCAGTTGGTGAAATTACTTGAAATAATTCAAATCTATTATTATCATTTGACATTAATTGAATCTATTTCACATTTCTTTCATTATGTGATTGTTGAATCTTGAAATTGTTTTTCAATTTGGTTTTGAAAACGGTTCTAAAAGCACCTGCAGCTTCCACGATCGCGTTCTCATTGGCACTCAGAATAGCTTCGAAATATATTTGATATCTAGTAAAAATTCAAAAATTGAGAAAAAATATTAAAAATAAAGAAATTGCATTTTCGCATGAACGATGCAAGTTACACAAAAAATAAAAAGATGAGAGTTATTTCGCCAAAAACGATCTACAAATTTTTTGATAATGATTTCTTGATAGGATACATATTTCTTGTTTACATCGTGAAAACTCACATTGAAAATGAAAGCAAATAAATTTTTTAAAAAATCACACTACGTACGAAAAATATTGAAGAAAAAAATATTGTTTATCTAAGGGACATCTACAAATTTTTGCAAAATCACATCTTGATAGGGCGCCTAGTGCTTGTTATAATCGTAGAAAGTAAAATTAAAAATAAAAAATTAAATTTTTAGGCAAACGATAAAAGCCGCTAAAAAATGGACAACATTTGTTCAACCGAAAGGGTCTCGAAATTTGTTATAAATTAGAGTTTGATGGAATGCGTATTTTTTGTTTGAATCGTAAAAAATAACCTAAAAAATAAATAATTTGAGTTTTTGGGAAAAAGACACATGGTGTAATAAAGTGTTAATTAACAACATTGTTTTTTGATGGATGACTACTTTTCTGAATTATAAATACCAGACAATAAAAACACATATGTTCAAATATAAATGCATATTATGAATTTTCATAATATACATTTATTGAAATGGTACATTTTTCAGGGAAGCAGAAAAGAAAAAACTTTGCGCAGCCCCGCATAGGTAACACTTTCACTAAAATGCGGATTTCGGAAAATATTCCAGTGTTCTGAAATCAATCCTTTATTCTTTGGTTTGTGATTCGACATGTCACTTTATTTTGATCAGTAGACGTCCGGAATGTTTTTTAGAAAAATCTAGGTGATCCGATAAAATCCGTAATGTTGGCAGTCTTGTGCATCAGACTAAACCACCATATCTATACGTTTTCGGGGTCGCTGAACCTATGTCAGGGGTCTGTTTCTTCCTATTAGGTCAGGATCATGATCATTCCAAGGTCAAAGCGGGTAAACCCGTTTAGGTGGAGAAAACTACGATTTTTATACGTTACTGTGATCTCTGGATCTGGGATCTGCTGGATCCCATCAGGTCTAAATTAAGGTTATTTCAAGGTCACCTTTTGTTTGTCGAATCGAAACGAATTTTTGACAGCAAATTCTGAAAGAGCGGGGTGTTTTGCGTCCGCATATGGTTTGACCTTTTGATCATAGTGACTTTTACAGGTTATCCGAAGGTCGGGCCACTCCCTCAAATTAATTTATCTATGATAAAAAAAATTTTCCGCATTGAGGAATCTATGAATTACAAATTTTTGTCGATCATGGTTAAGCTTCGCGATATTTCTCTGAAGGGCATTGAAGAACCAAAACAGCAGCCCCCAATATCCACGCGCTATACGGCCGAGTGTGACGATCCTATCCTCTGTCGAAAAGAATCCGTCTCTGTCATATATTGGCGGCCGGAACATCTCGAGGATAAGGAACCGATGAAGGTACTGGAGCATCACTGGTAAGCCCAAATTCAGTATCCGAGCGAAAAGCTAAAATTCTGTGTTGATACTCTGATCCTGTCATTGAAATTCAAAATCCTGCTACCGAAGAGGATGCTGAAAATGGTGACAAGTGCCTTAATTGAGGATGTGTAGAATGATCCATTTTCCGATCACTTGACGTAATGAAGCCTGGATGGCGTATTTCCTTGCAGGGCAGTAAAACGACCTTCAAGGTTACATTAGATTTCACCAGGTGATTACGCCAGAAAAATCATGCACAGATCAGATATTAAGCTTAAGGAAGATCACAGAAAAAAGCCTAAGGAAGGAAAGAAAGTCTTCTGTGCATTTGTTGACCTTGAAAAAGCATTTGACAAGGTAAATACAAGTAAACCTTGGAAAATCCTCAAAAAGTACTGAGTCCATGGATCGCTCCTACAAGCAATACAGACAATATATGCAGGCAGTGAAGCAAGTTTCAGCGTTAATGACAATCTGAGTGTCTGGTTCGATATTATGCAGGGTGTTGGACGAGGATGCGTTATGTCATTAGAGTTATTCATTATATTTGTGGACAAGTGTCTAAGAATGGCTCTCTTTGTTTGGCTTTCCCAGATGATAAGATTATCATGGCAGAATCAATCGAGGACTTGCAAAGAATGTTGAATAAACTGAATACGAGCATGAAGAACATGGGCCTGAAAATTAACGTAAATAAAACAAAAATTATGGTGTTTGATGGAAAAAGTGAGAAAACAATGTGCAACATTGTCCTGAATTGTGAGAGATTAGAGCAAGTTGATAAATACATATATCTGGGTAGGCGACGAAAAAATAGATGGGGAATTAGATAGGTGCATTAATGAGGGTAAGAAGGTTGTGGGTACAGCAGGGTCCATTCTCCGAAATGAAAGAAAAAAAAATGAAAATGAGAAAATGACCGTATATAAATCTGTAGTTGTAAGGGCTGTATCATGCCGTAGCGAGACATGGACATCATCAAACCTCTGCGCACAATATGCGGAAAAAGACTGATGGTCAAAATCCAAAACGAGATAATCCTCTAAGAATGTAGTACAGGGGAACACTAGTTGATATATGGGAAAGAAATCAGTTAAGGTGGTTCAGACATCTTAAAAGAATGAAAGATGAACGTCTGACCAAACATGTGTATAAAGGTAAAGTAAATGACAGAATGACCAGAGGTGGACGGCCAAAAGAATGCTTAGAATCTGTGAATGAGACATATCCGAAGAGACATAATAAGCCAAAGAAACAAGAGAGCTTGCATGCAAACATGAATGGACGTGAAGAAACGTAGAGAAGTATGCCAGGAGAGAAAAGTTTGGCGACAAATAGTTTATAAAAAGAATGTGAGTATAGTGAATGACGACTGAAACAAAGACCTTGAATACTAATGGGCCTAAGTAACAAACCACACGTCAACATTTTTTAAGGCTGTCCACGTGGGGTGGTCACTAGAGAGATTGATCAGCATTCTGGGTCGGTGCAGTTTTGCGAAATGAACGTGGTATTTAAATAAATAACACCAGAATTCTAGATCAATCTAAAATATCTATACCTTACACTCATATACCTATTTTCCTCATACCTATATACCTATCCACAGACGAGACGAGAGGAGCTCGGAGATTACCTTTATGACGCAAGGAGGGGTGAGGAAGGTCAGGATCTGCATATACAGGATGACGTTGTCATCTTTCCCGAAGATCTTTCCCGACGTAAATAAGTAAAAACAACAGTAAGGTTTGTCAATTCATTGAAATAAAGGACGTCGTGATATTTTTCAAACTCGAAACATGTCTTGATGTTTGCCCATCCAGCCTTTCATTCAATTTTCGACAGTGGAACTGTCCCGGTTGCCAACATACATCCTGGATTTCCTCGAAATAAATTCTGAATAAATTTATGCTCGTTCCGGGCAAACGTAAAGTTTGGAAAAAAATAGAAATTGGGACAGATGCAGATAATGTCAGACCAACTTTTGTTTGCAAAAAGCTTCAAAAATGTTTTAAAAATTATAAATTCTACATGCTATACATCAGAGTGTTATATTTACCAATAGATTCGAGGATGACTGTTAGGATGAAGAGCAGAGTATAAACGATACATCATTTGTTGGGGAAGGATTTCTTCGAAAGCAAATGCTTTTGAACAAAGGTACGTCTATTTTCTTTACAATATAATTTTGAAAATATGCATAGCATATAGGGTCATTAACAATTTTCTTTCAAAATTCCACTAACAGATAAATACTTCATACCAGATTATCAAAATTCACGAGGCCATTATAGGAGGGCTTTTATGACTATATGAACCCCACTATTTTTTCTTGTACTTTAATTTCACTAGAAAGCTTCAGAAAGAGGTGCGCAATACTTTTATATCGAAGAAATCAAACATCATCAGTCAGCTTTTTATCAAAGAACTGTTCCTGAAAATTGATTTATATTTTCATATCTAGCCTCGATTGGGTTGATGGAATTTTCCGTCTTGGAATAAATTATTTAATATAAATGTCAAGATTTCATAAAAATAAGCTTTTTGCCAATAACCTGTGCGAGAACAATAACGATAATATACGCTAATGAAGCACGAGAATATTCATTAGATACAGTGTCAACCAAATTCTTTATTAAGGCAATTATCAGTTCTGCCCCAAAATGGATGAAACGAGAATCGTTGATACTCTGGTCGTTATTTGGGCAGTCATTCTTAATTCTATTGGTTAGTACCTATCCCACAAACTTTCAAAAATTAGCATACTCACTATTCTTAAATTACAAATTGGAATATTAACCTATGCTCAAATCATGAAAATGTGGGCTAGGCCGAAATTATAGCTACCCTTCAAATCCTTAAGGTGGCGCTAATGTTATAGAACTATTTACAAATCTAAGATAATTTTGCATCCTACGAAAAAATTTCTCGAAGTGTTCCGCAGATAACGATTTGTCGGACGTAATCTTTGTCCATTCTAGTTTCTATTCTTTTTCAAACTCTATTCAGGTTTACAGATATGATCAAGAATTCATTCTGAATGTATACAGCAAAAATCCAAAATTTACTTGTAATTGAAAATGGAATGCAAAAAACATTTCCTATTGATCCAGAATTTCTTTAAATTTCAGGACCGGAGAGTACATCGAGTTGAAGTAGATGCGAAACTTGGTCCATCTTTTTCTGAACCTTTTCAACGTTAATAGTTAAATAAAGAGTCTCAGCCTGCTATAAGAATCGATCTCATAAAAAAATTCGGAAATTAGTTTCTTTGCTTTTTTTAAATTAAAAAATTGACTTTCCCATTACCGTGAGAATAGTGAAAATGTGGGCTGAGCCCTTGTGTCATGCTGCCCTCCAGGTTATAAAAGTATCTGTAATGGTACAGAACTTGTTACAAAACCGGAATCATTCGCTACATGTGTTTATGAAAGCGTGCTTTGTTATGCAAAGAAAAATTCAAAAATTTATTCTTGAGGATCCTTCACGAATAATATTTCCAGAATATTGCGAGTTCAGCTTTCAATATGTTTTTCAGTGCATTCTTCCCTGAATGTACTCATTCTTGCTAAAAACGGACAATACGACATGCATCTTTTCAGAAATCTTGAAAGAGATGCTCAATTAGGTTGATCAATAATATACAATTTTAGAACGAAAAACGCCTTTATACTTAAACGTTCAATTTTTGGTAGCTGATAAAATTTTCAATGAATAGATCAGTATCCTGAGATTGCGTGACCTCGGAAATTTGTTTGAAATTGTTAATAATTGCAGAGTATTTTGAAATTATAATTTCAATTTTTGTCGTCATTTATACAAAATTTCCATATTTTAGAAGTTATTCATTTTGAGTTTCGTTACGAGAATGACTGATTTGTACGAAGCTCAAATAGTGGTTTCAAGTCAAAAAGCCCTCCCAATAATTATAGGTAGACATTATTTTGATCTGTTGAAGATTTGCATGCGTTTAAAATACCTATAACTCAAAAATTGGAAAAAAACACCGCAATTTGAAGAGTTAGTGGCTTGCTCTATTTTCATTGATGTAAGATTCTATCTTTTTTGCAAAAGGCGTTATATATTTTCCACCTCAAAACTTTTTTAATCACGAGAAAACTTTCAAGATAATTTAAAAATCTACTGAAAGTTATTTTGAAAATATGATTTTCTAACATGTAGCAAGTAAGAATATATAGGAATTAACGAATGTTAAGCTTTTAGAGAGAAATTTTTTTGTTATGAAATCCTTATTATTCAATCAAACGTCCTTTAATCTTTGAATAATACAATCAAAGTTGTCTGACTTTAATTAGAGTTAACGTTTCATCTTCAACAAAGTTTCCATTCATTAAATGAAAACCCTTTTTGTATAGACAGATATGGAACACTTTTTGTATTTCAGGATTATTTCCTTACTTATCAACAAAAATACAAGTATTTCTGATAAAATGAAATTTCCACGATATTTCAGGAATTATTTTTAGCCAGAATGAAGGAAAATAACTGCTTTATTTGATTCATATTCGGTATAAAGTTCAGTTTCTTCTGCTGAACTAATATTGGAATTCATATAAATCTGATTTCTGATTCAATTTGTCACAAGTGAAATTTTTCTCTTCTTAACAAAAAAAAAAAGTAATGGTGATTTTCAAGATTTTAGATTTACTGAAATTCTTAACAAATTACAAAAATTTATTAAGTTTGCTAAAAGTTGAGGAATGTATGGAATCAAAGAAAATTCATGAAAACCTATTGTCCTAGTTCCGACCTTCTAGTCCGCCTCCATTGACAGATGTTGGATTAGACTGAAGTTATAACTGGACTCTTAACCTCACGACGACTTGGCTCATCATTTTGGACTTGATTTCTACTTAATAGTATAGCTGATTACTAATTAATTATCAATTATTGAAAACTAATTGGGAAGCCTCGGAAGGGATTTAGACTCTGGTTAACGAGATTCATGCATTTGAAAAAAAATTAGGCGATAAATGGAGACTGGGTGTTCGGAATGCTAAAGGGTTGAATGATCTCAAGAAAAGACAATGACATCAGAGTGACAAAAGATGGGGAGTTGAAAAACGGCTTTGTGCTATGGTCAGCAGTAGAAAAGGAATCAAATAATTGTCAAGGATTCGGTTTGATTATGAATAAAGCAGCAGAACAGCATATTCAATAGTATAAACTTATAACTCCCAGATAATTGTGGGCTAGAATAAGAGTGAGAATCAAGATTATGGATCATAGTGTACTACGACCTAGTTAATGGTAAAATAAGTAAAGTAAAAGACGCCTTGTGGAATGCTTCGAATGGAACTATGGAATGAGAGACTGCGTGAGTTAGTAGAAGATACAAGGGTTATGAGAGGTAATGCATGTGAAATAGGTGCTGGTCTCGAAAACTGACAAATAATTTGAAAAAACATTTCCAAGTATCTGACAAAACATTTCCAAGTACAATAAAAATAAATTGTTATGAAATTGACAGAAATAGCGATCATTGGTAATTTTTGAACTGAAAAAAGTGTAGGGTGTAAGCTTTAAATTTGAATGTAATAAATTTAATTTCTCACTTGCAGATGATACGATTTTACTGTTTAAGCTCTTATCCCTGAACTAATTTCTACATAAACTTAATCTACACTTTATATTGTAACAGAAGCTCATAATTGACATTGACGGCTTATCTATTGTTTCTTACGTGTATCTCAAATTGAGGCAGACTTTCATCTTAGTGAACTACAATAATCTACGACTTTATGGATGAAAAAATTCTGAGTAATTTATTTTAGTACTTCTCATATTGTGTTTATACGCCTTTGTGAGATTAGCTATGTGAGTTTGGAAGTCAAAAAAACGATTTTGGTTTTTGTCATCCTGCCTCCCATTAGAATTGTTGATGGACCTGAAAAACCGTTCCCTGAAAATTTGATCCAAGTAGATTCCTGAAGAAAGAACTTCGCAGATCCTGAAGTTTCCCATGTTGGTATCCATGTTGGTAATGCATAGGTAAAAATTATATACTCACGCAAGTAAGCGAATTCGTTTATCTGAGGGCGAAGTGTATCTTGGAAGTTCGAATACCCGGCGCGCATTTTTATAGGTATTAGGCCGAATAAATTCAAGTTGGTCAAGTTTATATTGAAGCTCGACAGAAGAATGAATTTTGCTAGGTGAAGCCATGAGCCTAGAAGAAGGAGCTCTGGACCTGACACGGAGAGGAGACTCAGCACGATAATAAGTTATTGCTGGAAAAAAGGCCTGTCAGGAAGAAGATGAATGTCGCATGAGGATGAAGATTCGCAACGAGGGACACCAGGAATAGGCTCGCCATTAGGTAAACACTCAAACTGTGAACTCAAATCTGCAAAAAGAAACAAAGAATAAACTTTTTTCAGGTGCGTAGGTATATCATGCAAAATTGCAGAGTAAGAATGAGCACATTAGGGGAATATTGCATTCGAAAACTTATCAACAGCTGAACTCGCAATATTTATGGAATATTATTCGAAAAGGATTATGCAATTTTGACTGTTTCTCTACTGTGTATTTGACAACTCTTTAGATCACAAACTGAAATCTTGGTATTGAGTGTTTTTGAATTATTATTTCGAAAATTGACAAAATCTGTATCGGATTCAACCGTACCAATGCGAAATTATTCACGATTTGCAATAAGTTTTGTACCAATACCGACATCTTTAGGATTTGAAGGGCCTTTGAGGATATTAGGGCCTAGCCTATATTTTCGTAGTTCGGAAAGTGGTTGAAAATCCAATTGGTAATGTAAAAAAAGTGAATTTTTTAGTTTTTGAAAGTTTGTGGGTTAGCATTCCATGGAATCCGAATGCAATTTATTTAACTATTAATGTAAGCATGATTCAGACTAAGGTGGACAAACTCTCGAATCCACTTTAACTTGATGTACTTTACAGCTCTCAAATTCAGAAAAATTCAGTACCGCTAGGGAAAGTTTTTCAAATTATATTTTCAATAGCACCGACATCCTGAATTTCCTGGGAATTAATTCCGATTGAACGTTTGTTCATTCCGGGCAACTTGAATGGAGTTTGAAAATTGTTAGTAATTAGGACAAATGGGGATACTTTCGGAATAATTTTTATTTTCTGGAAGCTTTGAAAATATCTCCGAAATTATATATTATACAGGCGACATCTTATAGCATTATATCTACCAATAGAGTTATGGATGAACGAATGAAAATCGAGTGAGAGGTGGGATGGACAAATGACAAGACCACTTTTGAGTTCACACAAATTTTGCACTGTCCTTTATTGAATGGATTTATACGTGATGAGATCATTAGTGAGCTCAACACACTTTCATCCAATTCCAAGAGCTGGAAGTTCTTCGTATATCACCAATAGGGTTACCGACGTGATTCAAATAGGTGATGTATGGAAAACCTAATGACGGGCAAACCCATTTACCTGAACTCCAAAACGTTCGCTTTCATTGCAAAAAATTTCTGAGATGTCTCCGTGAACCGTGCAATGTTATTAAGGGGAAGCATTATCATTGCCCGCATTGTGACAGTATGAGATCTAAGTGTGTCGGGCGCGTTTAGTGTGGTGGTCGTGCCGTGAGCGACAGTGGTGTGGTTGTGGTGTGGAGCCCAAAAGGGGTGTTATGATCGAGCGGTGTTCTGATGTTTCTGCGTCAACTGTCGTCGTTGTGATTGGACGTGATTCTGGAATTGGATGCTGGATACAACCCGAACTTCAGGAATACCATGGTCATGTCAAGAGGTGAAGGATTGAATACCTTTATAAGCGAGACGAGAGAAGCTCAGAAAGCACCTTTATGATGCAAGGAGGGGTGAAGGCGGTCAGGGTCTGCGAATACAGGATGACGCTGTGGAAATATGAGAGCATTATGCTTGCAAAAGATCTTTTCTGACGTAAATATGTAAAAACCACAGTAAGGATGGTGAATTCATTGAAATGAATGACATTGTGATATTTTTGTAAGCTCGAAATAGGTCTTGTAATTGGTCCCCCCAGTCTCTCATGCAATTTTCGATAGTGGAACTGTCCCGGTTGACAACATACATCTTGAATTTCCTTGAAATAAATTTTGATTGAATTTGTGCTCATTCCGAAAAAACTGAGAGTTTGGAAAAAAATAGAAATCGGGACAGATGCAGATTATGACGGACAAATTTTTGTTTTCGGGAAGCTTCCAAAATGTCTTCAAAACTATATATTATACATGCTATAGATTAGAGTGTTATATTTATTAACAGAGTCGAGGATGATCTTCAGGATGAAGAACAGAGTATAAACGATCCCCATTTTTTCCAACTATCGCAAAAAAAATTATTGCGTTGATGAAAAAGTCAGTCAACACTGTTACCAATAAACATTCTGGTGTTACATCAACGTATATGTACAGTATCTTATGTTACCATTTATCAATTTCATTTTTATCAATATTCATCTGCTAATAATGCAGCTATTAAGTATCAAGTTCCTCATGTACATGTTGCTTTTATCTGATTACAATGTAGGTGCATGTGCTAAGTTTACGACCTTCGAATGAACGTGTTTCTATGTTTAAAGTAGATTTCGAAACTGTAATGAGGAATTACGCAAAATTTGCATGCTTACAGAAAACAATTTCCTTGTCATCAAATTTTATCGCATCTTAATCTTAGTCCATCCGGAAAATTCTAAAATCAAATTTTTTTGACCACACTACCACATATATAATCTACATAAAACTTTGCATGCATGCGTATTTTCGATAATAATAGTATATTATATATTCCACCCATCGCAGATTTGCATTTTGTTAGAAAACCCAAAACATATGGAGATGATATGAAAAAGAGTATTTATTTATAAACAAAATTGTCAAATATTTTGTTCATGGCACTAGATCACATGGATATCTTTCGCTTTCTATTGTATAGTTGAATAAACGAAGCTTTTCAAAAGATATGTGTATTCAAATAAATTAAGCCTTAACATAGGCACTGAGCTATGTCATTTCCCATGAAAAAATTCAAAACATAAGAAAATAGTATTCACTAAAGAAATGTTATCTTTGACCAAAATCTTGATTTTTTTCGTTTTGTTCTCATTGATGAGATGATAAAATTCCAACAAATACGTCGGAGCTCTTCAAAATAAATCAATATAAATCTGCCGCATTTAATTTAAAAACAATAATTTTCAATTCGTAAAACCACCAACGGGTAATTTCTAAAAGCGAAGTAAAACAAAGATAACAGTATTTTGAATTAATTATTATTTTTCAAAAATAAAACTTGTCCAATACATCATTTGTGTAAGTTTTAAAGTTTTGTATTAATTATAATATTTTCTCTCTTAACCATTATCAATAGTATTGCAAATCTTGAAAGTATAGTTAAATAAAGTTTTTCCGTGACCTAAATTCTATCAAAGTGTTAAAACGTGTATGAGAATGATGAAATTTCTACTCAGGTGAAACATGGATCAAGCAATATTTAATTCTTGAAAAGTAATTTTTAACGGGAATAGCTAGAAAAAATGTACCTTACAAATATGTCAAACTGTCTTGCGTCTAGTTCCTTAAAATCGTTTTTGACGCTTCACAGGTTTCAGTTTGAAGATATTTTATATAATAAAATGCAATTTTGCTGAGATTGATTGATCAAAATTTCTCGCTGTTCGACAGTGTTGTAAGAAACCACGTTATCGCAAAATTATAGCTAGGGTGATGCAATCGCAACTAATGCATTTTCATGAACTTAGAGTCCTAAACAGTAACTCGTATAAAACAAATACAGTATTTATGAGAAAAATGTTGTGTAAAAAACATTTAGAAGGTATGGCAATATACAAGACTTTTTTCTGTTAACAATTTTTTTGTGCTGTACCCATCTTCAAGCTGTAACATCATGAAAAATTCAATTTTCACTAAAATTGACATCTTTCTAGGTAGATATCTCAGCGATAAATGCTGAGGTATTTTTTGAAAATATGCGTTATGTTCTTGTACCAATAGGTCTTGTAAATTAATTTTGTGTTTATGTCGCTTCTTTCAAATTTTCAAACACTGGTTGGATTTAGAAATACGTTATGTAAAGAAAGGACTACAAATCTGGTCTTTCATTTGCAATCACGACTTTCTTATCTGCTTGAGAATCCTCGATATGTCTTCGAGACTGTAGTGGACATTTTATCAGATCAATTTATTTTCGTTAATGCAAATTTCCTAGACAGTCCAGGAATTTCTCTTGCATTTTTTTACTCAGTATTTGAATCTCTTATGAATATTCAAAAAAGGGAGCTTTCAGTTTTTATAACAATTTAGTGCGCATCCAAAAGTCATTACTGATAACTAGTTGTTGAAATATGATAACATATTATAAAATCCACTTTAAAATACCTGAAAATCACATCGAATACAATAAAAATCCTTGACATTTTTAAAGCCTCATAAAATCCAAATAGATCTTTCTGAATGGGTTGAAATATATGCAAACCCTTTTGAAATCCTCAAGATCTTGTGCAATCTTCAAAATCAAATGATAATTCTTTATAAATCTCGTTAAAAGCTGCAAAATCTTTTGTAAAGAGGGTACCTCATCACATTTAGGTAATATTATTTTGTTATCTTAATAACATAATAGCGTTATGTAATTAAAAGCAGTCTATGCTCACATACGCGATAAAGATTAGAATCAAGGGCAAAGACAAACCTTTTCAACTGTTGATGTTTTTCCATATTTTACATGTTTGTAATGAGAAATGGTATTTCTCATTTGACAAATACCATCAATGATGACAGCTACGCTGAAAATGAGACTTCTTGAAAAGTGACGCACCTTACATCATTTGTTGGAGAACGATTTCTTCAAAAGCAAATATTTTTGAACAAAGCTTTGTCTATTTTCTGTACAATATCTCGCTGAGATGTCTTTAGCGTTCATGGTCATTGAAAATGTTCTTTTTCAATTTCATTATCAACCAAATACTTTGGAATATTTGGAAAATTGAACATCATCAGTCAGCTTTTTATCAAAGTGCTATTTCTAAATTGCTTTATATTTTCTCATCTAGCCTCGATCGGGGTAATGAAATATTTGTCTTGAAATAAATCATTTAATATGAATGTCAAGATCTCAGAAGGCCAAGCTTGCCACCTATAACCTGTGCGAGAACGGTAGAGATAATTCATGCTAATATAGCCACAGAATATTCGTTATATACAGTGTTTATCAAATTCTTCATTAACGCATTATTCAGTTCTTCCCCAAAATAGATAAAACGAGAATCGCTGATACTGTTCGTTATCTGGGCGGTCATCCTTAATTCTATAAGCAAATTTATTATTATAATATATAGAAACACCGATTCGATCTGAACTTATTACTCTAGAATATAGAATGTATATGTAGCAAAAAATATGATTGGAAAAAAATTCCCTGTTGATAGAGTATTCCTCTGAATTTCAGAACCAGAAGCTATATTCAGTTAAAGTGAAGGTGAATATGTATTCACCTTATGCCAAATCATGCTCACATAAATAGTTAAATAAAATGTATTACAGTTTAATAAGTTCCTATCCCACAAGCTTTCAAAAATTAGCATATTCACTATTTTCAAATTACAAATTGGAGTCGTAATCACTGATCAAATCATGAAAATGTGGGGTTGGCCGAAATAGCATGCTACCCTTCAAATCCTGAAGGTGTCGCTGATGTTATAAAACTTTTTACAAATCAAAAATAATTTTGCATTCGTACGAAATTTTTCGGATTGATCCGCAAATAACACTTTGTCCGACGTACTCCGTGTCTATCCCAGTTTCTATACTTTTTCAAATTCTATTTAGGTTTACAGATATGATCAAGAATTTAATCTAGATTTATACAGCGGTAATCCAAAATGTATTTGCTATTGAAAATGGAATTCAAAAAACATTTCGTAAACCCTTGTGGCGTGCTAACCTTCAGGATCTGAAAGTATCTGTAATGGTACAGAACTTGTTACAAATTCGAAATAATTCCGCAACGGCCTTCCAAACTTAGTTCCTACTCCTACAACATTTCAGATTTGTAATTGCATTAGACTTATGATTAATCTGCGTGGTCAACGGGTTCTTCATAATACGCATATTTTCAACAATAAAACCTATGCACATCTGTGCGAAGTGTTGTCCGCTCTGCGGAAACTTCGCTACATTTGTTTATGGAAGCGTGCTTATTCTGCGAAGAGAAATTCAAAATGATTATTTCTGAGGATTCTTTACGAATAATGTTTCCTGAATATTGCGAGTTCAGCATTCAATATGTTTTCCAGTGCAATCTTCCCTAAATGTGCTCAGTCTTGCTACGCAATTTTGAATGGTACATCCACATTCCTAAAACAAATTCTCTGCTTTTTTTGTGCAGATTTGACTGCACAGTTCGACTGTCTACCTAATGGCGAGCCTATTCCTGGTGTTTCTCGCAGTGAACCTTCTTCTTCATCAAACATATCTATTTCACCTAACAGGTCTCTTCCTCAAAGCAGGCCTTATTCTCCGGCCCCGTCTCCTTCTTGTGCCGAGCCTTCTCCTCGTATCAGATACAGATCTCCTGCAGCCAAGTTCATGGTGCCACCTATCAAGATTCATTTTGGTTTTGGTGGTCAATATGAACTTGATTAACTTGAATTTATTCGGCTCACTTCCCATAAAAATCCCCATCGGCAATTCGAACTTCGAAAATACACTTTTCCTTTGGATAAGCAACTTCGATTCCTCGAGCTTTGCAATGTTTATGTGCCCATTCCAAACCAAGAACAAATTGTATTATCAACAGCCGATGGCGATGCCTTTGCAATATTGGACAAACCTAATCTTCTTGCTGGAATATATGCAGTTCATGGTCGCAATGCTAATAAAGTACGGGCAAAAATAAACATGGAAAGTAGCAAGATCACCCCATTAACAAAAGATAAAATAAAAGAAATCCCAGCTAGCCGTAATACCAAACTCGTTTGTAATTTTATAGTAGAGCGTGTCAAACAAAATCCTACACAACATTAATTCAATATTGAAAAAAAGTAAGACTAACAACGGGGAGCTCCACATTCCGAAACCGGGTTTGAATAACTGTACGCACTTCATATGAATTTCTTATGCACATAAATGTCACATTTTTTCAACCCTTCATTGTAAATGAAATTTTTGATTATGTGTCTGAATTTTCTAATATTCCTGTCTTCAAATTTCTAGAATTACCCTATCAGCATTACGGAGAAGCTACAACAAGGCTTTTGATTTTTTTGCTACACATCTCTTCTTTATAAAAGTACGAGTAGCAAATGCGTGCTACGCGTGCGTATGCGTGTCTTCATCGATCTTAAAAGCGACGTTTGATTGGGTCGATTAAAAAAAAAAAAAAAAATTAAAAGAAAAACGCATTTATACTAAAACGTGTAATTTTTGCTCTCTTATAAGAATTTGAATAAATCACTTAGTATCCTGGGACTGCGTGAAGCTAAAATTGGTTCGAAAATTTCACCAATCGCAGAATGTTGAAAAATCGTGAATTTGACTTGTTTTTGTAATCAATATAAGAATTTTACGAAGCTTATAAATGAAAGTAAATTAAAAATTTTCTGCGAACTATGATAGATATAAACTAGTCTAAGCTAGCGAACATTTTTGTTTCGCTGAAAATACATATAGCACAAAAATTTAAAAGACACGAGCTTTCCATAGATTCAATGTCTTGCCTTTTTTCATTTCTTAATGCTTTTACCTTCTTTTGCAGATGCATTTTATATATTGTCCATGAAAAAAGTGCTACAGCCAACATAGCACGAGGCGGTTTTATTTTATAATATATATTATCAGTTTTGGTTTTTATTTCTCTGGAATCGAACCAAATAACCTCTCAACGGAGGCGTAGTAACAGTCGAAAAGCTGAATGGCATCTGGGTGAGGTGTCTCCCACGGTGTCTCTAGGATACCGGGCAAGCTCTCAGAGCACATGCCGTCTTATCCTTAAATGCGCGGATCAACCTGGATGGCCGAACCCCTTTTCCTAGCTGCTCCTGAAAAGAGCAATGTTAACACTAAACATAGTTGCAGTGAGTGCGTTTTAAAACAATCGAAAGCGCAGAACTTCCGAAAATAGGTCGGACAACAATACAGAGTATCCTAGAGTTGGGAGAGCCAATCAAGACGGGTCAAAGTGATGGACCGGCAGAATCTCGTTCGTTTTAAGTAGATAGATCAACTTGGGGACGACCTACTGGTGTACTATGATATCAGTATGACTGCTGAACAAAAAGGATACATGGCGCGACTTCATACTTTGTGGTGTGAGAAACACCCAGAGCTTTCGCATTAACGTCTGCGAAACAGTGCCGGGGAATTCCGGAAAAGGGGTTATACGTATATTCGGAGCACTTACGCAACGGCAGCCAGAACAAGCCGGTAACGGAGGAAAAGAGGCTAGACTGAGACCAACGGCGAGCAAGAATACGATATAAGAAGAGCGACCTCTGAACTATCAATTGTAGTGTGTATGATGTAGCAAGAGCTTTGAGGGATGCCAAACGTCAAACAAAACCAAAGGTTGATCATAAGTGTGTGGTTAACTACGTAATATCTGGCAGGACTTTTACTGCCAAGGTTCGACATTTCGCGCTTTAACAGCGGATCCGTCATCACATACTCAACATGTCCAAGCTACTGTGTAGTTTTTGTCTGACCCATCTTGATTCTTCCAAGACCCTCCAGGTACTGTCCTTCACCCAGCCACACCAGGGATGGTCAAGGAATTTTATAAAGGAATCTAGGAAGTCTAGCTTTCACTGAAATAAAACTCATAGAATATAAATAACTTCAAGGAGCTGTGCAGTGCCCTCATAACATCCGAGAAGGAATGTCCAACTATCACTGCCAAGGATGTGAAAAAAGTATTAAGAGATTAGAAGTACTATTCCACTCCGGGACCAGATGGTAATAAGACCTTCTGAGGAAAGAAGTTTTCTTCAACCCACCAGCATCTGGCCCACATTTTCACCTAATATCTGAAGTCGGGAGAGCCTTTTCCGGAGTGCGTGGTGAAGGGTGCACAGTGGTTCTGACCAAGACGGTACACTTAGCTGACACTAAGAGTTACAGGCCAATAACTTGTCTGAACATACGGTATAAAATAATCACATCCATTCTAAATGATATGGTCGTTCGGACAATTAGACCTGTGTGGCGAGAGATATACGAACAACCCGGCTCTAAGTAAGGCGTAGCAGGATATCATCTGTTTTTTGGAAAGCTTAAAGTTTTATCAACACATCGTGAGGTACAAGGCTGTCTCTTATACAC
>JAABKJ010007006.1:0-21366 GCA_011634705.1 Andricus grossulariae
AGGAAACATGGGAGCATGTATGGGAAGGATGTAGGAGAGGAATGGAAGATAAAGGAAGCTGGCAAGAGAATGTGGTACAGATTCTAGGGGAGGATGGTTTGGGAGAGAGTGGATGAAGGAGTTAGAGGGTGCTAGGGGAGAGAATGAGAAAGAATGAAAGAATGGATGCAAAAAATGGCAAAATGGAGGTACAGGAGAAGTGAAAGAGAAAGGAAACGGAAGTCGCTTAAACTAGAAGCGAAAAGAATTGTAAGTAATTGTTATGTAATAGATTAAGTAGATTAAGATGAGTTTGCGTTATTGCTCGCTCTCTCCCCCCCCTCTCTCTCTCTTTCTCTCGCTTGCACTCTCGCTTTCCATCACTAACTCACTCGTTCGCTAAAACATCCCAAATTGCGCTATCGCCAAAAATAGAAATAAGGATATAGATATAAGAATTTCTGTAAATAGATATAAATAACTGTAAATAGTAAGGATAGGATTTTATAAAATATGTAGACGGAAGGATTGGAAGAAATGGAAGTCATGTAAATCCTTAGGGGACAAATTATGAATAAAGAAGAATACGTCAAACTGAAAATTGAGCAACTTTTGAACTGGAGTTTTTTGGATTTAATTTGCATTTTTGCAACCATTAAGGCATTCAATTTGAAACTGGCCAATTTTTAATATTTGAAGCTTAAATTAATAAACTTGCAAAGATTTCAATTACGAAAATTTCAACTATTAAGAGATTTTGTTTCAATTTGGAAGAGGGAAGTTTCAAATTCTGGAAAATTTGTATTTGCAAAAAAAAAACGAATATTTATATTCAAACAAATTCTGACTTGAAACAAGGATTTATTTCAACTCCCTTCTTACAAATAAAAATTTAAATTATTTTACCAAAATTTCCCGTTCTATGTCAAAAAATCCCTGTTCCAAGAGAAAATTATAATTCTTTATCAAATTCGCTGTTCAAAGTTAGAATTATATTTATTTACAAAATCAAATTGTGACGAATTCTGACTTGGAACAGGGATTTTTTAAATTCCCTTCTTCTAAATTATAACAAAATTTTTTTTCGAAAATTCCCGTCCCATGTCAAAAATTCCCTGTTCCAAGACAAATTATAATTGTTTACGGAAACAAGATTTATGGAAAATTTTCCAATGGTTTACGTTTTTTCTTTTAAAAAGGTTAATTTTAAGTTTTGAAGATTTCAAAATGTGTCAAAAAGATCTGGAATATTTTAAGATCATTTTTTGTAAGTTTGCAGAATTTTAAAAATTTATAGAAAAACTGAATTGTTAAGGGTTTCAAGAAAATAAAAAAATAAAATTCTGAAGATTTCTGGGAAAATTTCAAATGACTTTTTATTTTGAAAAATTACTTTTAAGAGAAAAATTGGAAAAGATTTCCAAACGTTTCAAATGATTTCCGAAAATTTCGAAACAGATGGTATAAGATTTTAAAGGTAAGTTTTTCAAAAAATTTCAATTTTGCACGATTACAAAATATTAGAAATAATTCGAGGAAGTTTAGGAGATATTTAGAAGTTTTAAAAAGATTTAAAATAAATTATAAACTCGTAAAGATTTAAAATCATTGTAAATTACTGAAATTTCAAAAAATGATGTAAAACATTGTAAAGCAAAATTTTGCAATTTTGCAAGATAACGAAATTTAAAAAGTTAGATTCCTAGGAAAATTGTGAAATGATTTTTTTTAAACATTAATTTTGAGCGAACATGTAAAAAGATTTCAAAACATTTAAAAAGATTCTCAAAATTCTCAAAGAAGAATCTGAAAGATTTTAAGGCAATTTGTTTAATTTTGTAGAATTTAAAAAAAATTTAGGAAAAATTAGAATCATTTTAGAAGATATTTGGAAGTTCTGAAAAGATTCAAAAAGGAATTTTCTTAAGTTTCATTAGAATATTTTAAATGAAAAAGCTTTTAAACTGACTCGAATTTTTCTTAATATTTTGCTACACTTTCGAAATTTCTCAAGAATCACAGAAAAATGATATTCATATAACTTTAAAAACAAACTGATAGTACATATTTCCTTGTTCTCAAATCACAGAATCCAATTTTAGCTGGAATTTGGGTGTTAAAAAAATGTTGAAAAATATTTATTCAAAATTTGTATTAAAAAATGTAAAAAGTAACCTGATGTTAGTCTTTTGAAAATTGAGCTTACCCAGTTTCATCTTTGACTTTCCACCAATGTTCCTGAGAATCATCGAGAACTTCGTACTCCTTGCCCTAAAAGAATAAAAATTCCATTTAGAAAATCGACACTGCCCACAGCATTTCCTCTAACGAGACAATGAAAAATGTTCAAAAGCTTAGAAAATTTATCACTTTCGGTTCAAATTAAAAAGAGATTTAGGACTGGATCCATTCTAGTGTTCAAAATGCTTCGCGAGAGGTTCTCAAGTGAATAATTAATAGAACGTAATTAGTCGGTAGTTACCTTTACGAGAGACAAATCGCCCCCCTCGATGGCTCGAAAAGGATAAAGCGCCACCACAACTTTCGTTCGCAGCATCAGTTTCTCCTGGAAGACAGTCAAGTTAGTAACTTCTGTAAATAACGAAATGCTAATAAATAATTTAAAAAAATTAAAAATCCAAATGCTCTCGAGGTCTCGAGTGCTCGGACATTAAATCACGGAAGATTATTAGGATCCTTTCGCTTAAACCGGATTTACGTTCGCCACAAATTCAGATTTACGAGGATATTGAACACTTCTGGTCATTAAAAACTTCATGAATTTCAATGGACTTTATGATTGGAAAGAGAGTCGTACAATTATCTTGGGAGCTTTATCGAGTTTTTGACGACTCTATTGTGTTTTTGACATTTATTAGACTATAGATACTTTTAGATTAAAAGTTGATTCGCAGATGTGATAAATTATTGAAGAACTTAATTAATTAATTTCATTCAGTTGCGAGTTTACCTTTCATTGAAACATGTGATAAAATTAGAGGAAATTAGGTTTTTATTAAAAAAATCATACTGTGGAAGATAATATTTTTGGAATTGGGATTTTCAATTTTGTTTTACAGCTTTAGGAAAGATTTATTTTGATAGCGAATTAATTTTTTTAGGAATTCCGTCGTTTAAAATTTTTGAAACAAAATTTAAACAATGCCACTAATTCTGATAAAGAAAACCATTACTTCTTGAGGTTTGTGAAGGTTTACAAGTTAGATCTGCAAATTTGGAACCTTTACACAAATATTCAAACCCTGAAAAACACAAAAATGTGGAAAGCATTCGAATTCCGGAAACGTATTGAGAAATATAAATTTTTGTAATGCAAGTTTATTTCTTCAAAATTGCACAATTTTTAATGTAGGACAATCAAAATTCGACATTTTAAATATTTTAATTTAAAATTATTCGCATTGGAACGTTTTCTATTTTAAATTGTTCAACTATTGCGAGTTCAAGTTTGGAATAAAATTATAAAACGTCTTGAAGAATGCAATTCAAAATTGTTCAATTTCATATATTGAATTGAAATTGCCAAATTTAAAAATTTTAAACATAGGGTTATTCAATTATGACCGTATCAATTTAAAATCGTTTAAATATCAAGGTTTATAACTTCGAATATTTTACCTGGAAAAAATTTACTGACAATTCCATGTTTTGTCCAGCTATCTCAAGTTGTTTCCAGGTATCATTTTTACAGTACGGAGCCATTACAACATTTCGAATTTTTTTAAACACTCGATTCGGAATATGTACACAGCTTCGCAGGTTTATTATAACTTTTTTTTCAGTTTCTAGGGATTTAATTAATATGTTTGATTTAGAAAGCTTTGGAAAATTACATTACAAGATATTCTTAATTATATTAGCACCATCAATTAATGAAATAATACTAAAAACATAATTAATCATTTCTTGAATTTGTCTCAGTGCATATTCAGGTAAAATTAATGTGGATGCCATATTAAATTCAACTGAACCCGCTTCAAATTTCTAACTTTTCAAGTAAAAAAATTCCATTTTCAACAAGATGAATTTTTAACCAAATAGTTGAATTTTCAACCAAAAGATTAATTTTCTACTCAAAAAGACCATTTTTCAATAAAATATATGAATGTTCAAACAAAATAGTTGAATTCCCAACTAAAAAACACAATTTTTTTAACCAAATAGTTCAATTTGAAACATAAAAAATGAATTTTCTAATAACATGATGAATCTTTAACTGGAATAGTTGAATTTTCAACCAAAAAGTAGTCTAATTTCTACCACAAAATACGAATTTTCTACTAACAAAAAATGGTCAACCAACAATTTATTAGTTAAATTTTCATTAAAAAAAATTAATGTTCAACCAAAGAGATAAATTTCTAACTATAATCATGGAATATTCAATTTGAATAGTAGTTAAAAAATAGTTACATTTTCAAACAAAGTGATGAATTTTCAACTAAAAAAATAAATCTTTATCTGGAATAGTTGAATTCTCAACCAAGAATATTAACTGATTTAAAAGAATACGATTTTTCAACAAAATACATGAATGTTCAACTAAAAAAAAAAAAATTCTTAACTAAAAATTGAATAGTTCAATTTTCAGTTTAAAAAAAAAGTTCAACTAAAGGGATGAGTTTTTAACTAAAATGATAGAATATTCAATTGCACACAGTAGTAGTTACATTTTTCAGTTAAAAAAAAAAAAAAATTTCAACCCAAAAAAAACTAATTTTCAAAAAAATAGTTACATTTCCGAACAAAGTGATGAATTTTCAACTAAAATGTTGAATCTTCACCTACAATAGTTGAATTTTCAACCAAAAAGATAAATTTTAAACTAAAAAAGATAATTTTTCAACCAATGATATGAATTTTTAACTAAAATAATGAACTAATAATAATAATAATAATAATAATAATAATAATAAACTTGAAATAATTCAATTGGAATAGTTACATTTTTAGTTGAAAAATAATAATTTTAAACCAAGAAAAAACAAGAAAATTTTCAACAAAATAGCTTATTTTTCAACCAAAGAGATTAATTTTCAATTTTCATTCCAAAAAAGATTAATTCTGAACAAAAAATGTAGTGGTTGATATGTCAATAAAAAAATATTAAAATTTTTAATCAAAAACAGTTGAATTCAACCAAAAAATTAGAATTTTCTACGTGAGTTGAATTTTCAACTAAGAAAGATTTTTCAGTCAAGAAAGAAAAAAAAAGTGTAAGCAAACTTTGTAGGCGCCGCGCGCCCACAAAGAAGTGTTTCGCAGCCTATTAAGAAGTTAATTAAGTCGTTGAAATCTCCCCCTCCCATACATTCCCTCCTCTACTTCCCTTTCTCTACTATCCTTCCCCAGCCCGCACTTCTCCTATCCTACTCACCTTCATTTCTAATCATTTCCCCTACTTCCCCTTACTTCTCTCACTTCCTCTACTTCATCAAGCCTCACTTACCCTACTTCCCCACCTCTCATTTCCCCTCACTTGCCCTACTTTCTATCCTCTCATTCCCCCTACTCTCCCCTCATTTTCTCTACTTCATCTACTTCCCCGTCCCTCATTTCCCATCACTTGCCCTCACTTCCCATCCACTTATTTCTCCTACTTCTTCCTCCAATACTTTCCCCTCTACTCGCTACCTCGCCTAATATTCCCTTGTATCTACGTCCCTTCTCCAGTGCACACTTCTCCACCCCTACTCTCCTTCATTCATAATTATTTCCTCTAATCCCCTTACTTATACTCGCTTTTCTCTACTTCCCATCCCCTCATTTCCCCCACTCCTCCTCACTCTCCCTACCTCATCTCTTCCCCCTGCCCACACACATTTCCGATCACTTGCCCATCACACATTTTCCTACGAAAGCGGACGAAAAAAGTACGACGGACGAACGGATGGACGGACTAACACGCAACCGTAACTAAGGGTTTCTGCCCGGGCTACGAAAACCTGAAAATGTACGAAATTATCAAAAATAGGGATAACATGGGACTTTGCGAAAAATAGGGGAAAAAGGGGAATGGGGAACTGACTGTTATCCCTGGAAAACATGCCTCAAATTTGAGACCTTTCCGGAAATTGAAAATCGCTCCAATTTATAAGTGTTTCAATTTCGAAATCTTTCGACAAAAAAATCCTACGTAATCTTCGAATTTCAAAAGCTCAAAAGTGACTGAAATTTTGAAAAATCTATTAGCTTTCCAAGATTGAAAAAAGCGAAAAATTTGCAACCTTCTAAAAATTGAAAAACACTGCGAAAAGATATTATTTTGGTCTCGGATGATCGTTCTTCAGTGGGTGGAATTCTGAAATTGTATAAAGCTATAATCCATTTTTCATGTAAAGTTGAAAGTGCTCTCAATGCGAGCGGATGTAAATTGTAAAGCTTTCAGGAGCGAAAACTTGGGAATGAGTGTTGTGTGAGAAAAAGAGATTAGTTATATGATAGCATTATACCTTAGCTTTTGATGACGGCGTACCCGGTGCACCGCCTGGCATTATTGGTGTGGAAGGTGTAGCTGAAACAAAAATTCGACAATTTCCATATAAATTGTGTCGCATTATCATAAATTCATAAATTCTTCAATTTAAAATTATATACCTGTACTAGCAGAAAATGCGCGAGCGCGAAGCCAATATAAACAGTTTAAAATCCATTATTAAACAAATTTCTAAATATTAAGAGTTTTTCAAATTTTCGAAACAATAATTTCGAATTGAAAGCACTTGAAATTAACAAATATACATTTATATTGCATATATTAGATTAGTGAAAATTTTGAAAAAAAGGACAATATTCCAAATGGAATGAAAAGAAATTAAACTCGTATCATTTCTAAGTAAAAGCGTTAAAATTGAATAATTTAAAATTAAAAGTGATTGCAATTTTTTTAATCAGAAGATCTTAAAATGGAATAATTTTAGATTGCAATTTTAAAAACTGGATCATTCAAAATTCAAGGGAACATAAATTGTATTACTTCTAATCAAAAGTGTTAAAAATTACATAATTTTAAATTTCAAAGTTTCAAGGTTAACGCTTCTGAAGTTCCAGAATTCGGCATTGTTATTACACAAAAAAAAAACATTTAATATTAGAATTGATTTCAAAAATTTTGCAAAGATTTATTTTAGATTGAATTATTCTAAAAAAATGTTCAAAGTAAAGCAATTTTAAATCAAACGAAAGTGAACTTAATTTAAAACTGAAAAAATGGTTATCTACCAAGAATTGTAATATTAAAACTCTTTTACACTCAAACCCTTTAAAATTGCAATTATTTTAAGTAAACTTAAATCGTTTACAAATTAAAGATTTTCAAATTTTTGATTATGCTTTTAAAAATTCAACCATCTTAACCGTATCAATTTCAGACAGTTCTATGTTTATCTATTTTGATTTTAAATCACACAATTTTTAACCTCATAATTTCAAGTCGTTTAATTTTTAACAGTTCATTTAGAATTATTATTCATTCTAGGAATCTTTCAATTCAATATCTTTCAATTTGAAATTGTACATTTTTCAAAATATTTAACTAAAAATTGGACCATTTAAAGACATTACATGAAAAATTAAAAAAAAAGATGGCTATGATTCCAATTTTTGAAGTTGAACAATTTGAAGCACTTGAATTCGAAACTCGTCTGTCGGTAACCGGCTGTGCTCAGGATTTTTGGTTTTCTGCAGTTTTCCACTCCACTGACCAAATATTCCGGCGAATGCGAGGGCATCTAATACAAATCCGACCGCAGACGGTAGGGGATTTTAGGAATTGCAAAAACCTACAATTGAGTACATCAGGCATTGCTTGGAGGCTTATTATGAGAGTTGAAGTAATTGTTGATTTGGGAAGGGATGTAAGCTAAAGGATTTTATGTGACTCCGATGCATAAATGCGATTTTATGTGACAGCGTAGAGTATCGTAATGCTGTACATTACGATACAGCGGACGATCACTCTTCACATTACACTCCGCTTACACTCGCTTACAATGCTCACAGGACTGATCTCGCCTCGGCTTCGCCTCGGCCTCGATCGTCCTGCGAGCATTGCCGCTCGTCGCGTAAAGACCCTGATTATGCACCTCGGCGCATAATACACTATTAGACACTCTTGTAATGTAGAAATCTTAATTGCATAGAGGGAAGAATTATGAAAGGCTGTAAAGATCATACAAGGAATAAAGCATTATCATTATCATATTGTCTATATAATCACAAATTGTGGCCTAAATATTTGAAAGCGATAGTAAAATATATTTTTTCGAAAATTGTTCATACCCATTTGTGGATAATTCATATGGTAACCCATGTTTTGTCCCATTATTGATGTGGGCTGCATTTGAGGTGCTGCTGGGGAAGTATTGGGGCAAGCATTGGGCAATATGAAAATTGGTGATGCGCTATTCATACAAGATCGAAATTGGTCCATAAGAGTTTGAGGTAAAGGTCCATAATAATTTTGATTTTGCGTTCCTGGTGAAGATGAATGTGGATGTGAAGTTGGTTGGTAATAATTTGTCACTAGATTTGCATTAGGTACTGGTTGTTGGTTTCCATAAAATTCTGTTTGATGAGGTTGGTAAGTCTGATTCTGAAGACTTGACCCTGTTAAACATAAATCCTTTCAAACATTGCTCATATAATTATATCTAATTTGTTATTTCTTTGTGTTAAATATTGTATAGTGTAGATTAATGGTCTATTCTTTTTGGAGAATCGAGAAAAAAATGCGTCTGCTCGGATTTGAACTCGGAGCGCCACCATACATGAGTGCAGCGTTTACCAATCACGCTACCGAGGCTGTGGTAGATCATTTCTGAAGAATTTTCACCGAATCAGAATATTAATTTAAACAATGAAGTTATTTTGCTGCCCAGGGTATTTATCAATTTTTGTATGGTTAATATTAAGTAGCGTCGATTACTAGCTAATTAATTAATTATTTTAATTTCTTTAAACATCATCGTTTAAATTTATATTCTGATTCGGTAAAAATCAGACCGAAGCGACAATGTCACTTAATGTATCTTTTTACTTTGGAAGGCAGATGTATAGTGGCGTTCGCGGTTCAAATCCGGGCTGAGGCGGATTTTTTCTCGTTTCTCCGAAAATACAAAAAAGATTAATTTTCTTCCAAAAGAGATTAATTTTCAACGAAAAAGTTGTCTTGAAGCTGAAAAGTCAAATTTTTAAGAAAACAGTTGACTCGTAAATCCTAAGAAATGATTTTTTTAACCCGGAAAGCTAATTTTTCGAAAAAGAATTTTTCTAGCAAAAAAGATAAATTTTTAATCCAAAAGAGATGAATTTTCAATCCAAAAAGTCGAATTTTCAACGAAGCAGTTAAATTTTAAAACAGAAAGATGTCTTTTTAACAAAATAGTTGAACTTTCAACAATATAGTTAATTTGCAACAAATCAAATAAATTTTTAACCACACAGTTGAATTTTCAACCTAAAAAGGTACATTTTCAACCGAATAGATGAATTTTTGAAAAAAAAACTATTAAACAAACAGTTAATTTATAACAAAGCAGATGAACTTTTCCTACCAAAAAATATCATTATTAAATTTAAAAATACTAATTTTCAATAAAGTAGTTGCATGTTCGAACACAAAAAATGTCTTTTTAACAAAATAGTTGAATTTTCAAGAAAATAGTAGAATTTTTAATGACATAGTTGAATTTTCGACCTATAAATATGATTTTTTAACCAAATAGTTCAATTTTCAACAAACAAAAGATCTTTTTAGAACCATATAGTTAAATTCACAACAAAATAGTTGGATTATTAACAAAATAATTAAATTTTCAATTAAATAGCTCAATTTTTAATATACAAAGATAAATTTGCAACCAAATGGTCAATTTTTTAAGCATAAAGGATTAAATTTGAACCAAAATATTTTTAGTAGACAATTGAATTTTCAACAAAGAATTTCCCTACAAAAAATACAAATTTAAAATATAAAAATACTAATTTTCAGTAAAGTAGTTGAATTTTTGAACGCAAAAGATGTATTTTTAACCAAATAGTTAAATTTTTAACAAAATAATTAAATTTTCAAGAATTAATCGAATTTTTAATCACATAGTTGAATTTTCGATCTGTAAAGATGAATTTTCAATCAAATAGTTCAATTTTCAATGAAAGAAAAAAAACCTTTTTTAGAACCAAATAGTTAAATTTACAACAAAATAGTTGGATTATTAACAGAATAATTAAATTTTCAATTAAATAGTTGAATTTTCAACTAAAATTAGATATCATCATCAAACAAAAATATAATTTTCTATAAAGAAGTTCAACTTTCAACCATGTAGTTGAATTTCCAATCAAATACGATTAAATCTCAACGAAAAGTTTAATAGTTGATATTTCAAGCAGAAAAAGAATTTAAATTAAAAACAGTCGAATTTAACAAAAAAGATTAAACTTGAACAAAAAACAATTGCATTTTCAATTAAATAGTTAAATTTTCAATTAAGAACTTATCTACCAAAAAATATGAATTTAAAAAATGTAAATACTAATTTTGAGCAAAGTAGTTGAATTTTCGAACATAAAATATGACTTTTAAAAACTAGTTGAATTTTCAATCGAATAATTAAATTTGCAAGAAAATAGTTGAATTTATAACTACATAGTTGAATTTTCGACCTGTTAAGGTGAATTTTCAACCCAATAGTTGAATTTTCAACAAACAAAAAACTTATTTTGAACCAAACAGTTAAATTTGCAAAAAAATAGCTGAATTTTTAACTAAAAATGATAAATTATCAACAAGAAAAACGAATTTTTAACAAAATAGTGAAATTTGTAACCAAAGAGATGGGTCTTCCGTTGATAAAATCAATTTTTAATCAAGTAGTTCAACTTTCAATCTAGCAGTTATATTTTTAACCAAGAAGATATAATTTTGTACCAAAAAAGACGAATTTAGAACAAAGTACATCAATTTTCAACCAAATTTTTGAATATTAATATGAGAAAGGCAAATTTTCAATTAAATATGAATTTTCACCCAAGAAGACGAGTTTTCAACAAAATAATTGAATTTTTTAGCAAAATTGCTAAATTTTTAACTGAAAACAATAAATTATCAACAGACAACAAAACTTTTCAGCAAATTAGTAAAATTTTTAACCAAAGAAATGAATCTTCAACCAATAAAATAAATTTTTCATAAAGTAGTTGAACTTTCAACCAAGTAGTTACATTTTCAACCAAGAAGATAAGTTTTCTACCAAAAGGATTAAATTGATATAAAAAAGACTAATTTTCAATAAAATACGTGATTTTTCAACTAAAAATGATTAATTTTCAACAAAAAACGAAATATTTGAATTTTCAAATAAAAATTTAATTTTTCACCAACATATATGAATTTTCAATAAATTGAATCTCCAACTAAAGACTATCAATTTTCGATAAAAAAATAAATTTTTAACAAAATAGTTACATTTTCAATCAAAGAAATGAATCTTCAACCAATAAAATAAATTTTTCACAAAGTAGTTCAAATGTCAACCAAGCAATAAAATTTTCAACCAAATAGTCTAACTTTTAACTACAAAAGATAATATTCAATCAAAAAAATGGATTTGTTTAATTTTTACGATAAAAAATTAATTTTCAAATAAAGATTTGAATTTTTAACCAAAAATGATTAAATTTATAACAAAAGAGATCAATTTTCAAACAAAAAAGAGGAATTTTTAACAAAATACATGAGTTTTCAATCAAATAGTCAAATAGTTTATTGAAAATAAATTTTCAACCAAAAAAGAAATAGTTCAATGTTCAGGTTAAAAAATAAATTTTAAGTAAAAAAAAGGATTTTCAACCAGACAGTCGCATTTTTAATAAAAAGAGACGAAATTTCTGTCAAAGGAGATGAATTTTCAAATGAAAAGGATGAAATTTTCGATAAAGTACATGATTTTTCAACCCGAAAATATAATGTTATGATCAAATGATTGAATTTTTGATCCAAAAAGACGAATTTTCGACAAAATACATACATTTTAACCAAGAAAGATTTTTCAGTTGAGAGAGAAAAAATAATTTAAACCTAATTGTTGTATATTCAAGACAAAATTCGCATTGTTTACAAACCAAATTGTTGAATTTTCAACCATAAACGATTAATTTTAAAACAATAATGGAATAGAGAAATGTTGAGTTGAAAAAATTAATTTTTAGTACAAAAAAAAATGAATTTACAACAAAATAGTTCCACTTGCAATCAGGCAGTTAAATATCCAATCAAAAGATTAATTTTCTATTATAAAAGACAATTTTGCAACAAAATACATCAATTTTCCATTAAATTGTTGAATTTTTAACTAAAAACTATGAGTTTTGAATCAAAAATAGAATAGTTAAATTTTCATCCCAAAAAATTATTTTTAAACCAAAAAAATGAATTTTTGACAAAATACTTTTAATTTCATTCAATCAAATAAATTTGTAATAAAGCAGTTCAAATTTCAATCAAGTAGTTGAATGTTCAACCAAAAAATATGAATTCCTAATGAAAAATGTAATAGTTAATTTTTCAACTAAAAACGATCAAATTTTTACCAAAAATGGAATAGTGAAATTTTCAGTAAAAAAAATTAATTTACCAAATTTACCAAACTAGTTCAACTTTCAATCAAACGGTTAAATTTTCAAATAGGGAGATTAATTTTTTACCAAAAAAGACTAATTTACAACAAATACGTAATTTGTAAATCAAATTGTTAAATTTTTAACTAAAAACTATCAATTTTCAACCAAAGAATACCGAATTTTCGACAAAAAAGATAAATTCTCAATGAAAAATAGTTGATTTTTAAACAAAAGCGATCAATTTTTATACAAAAATAGATTACTTAAATTTCTAGCTAAAAAAATAATTTTCATACAAAAAAAACAATTTTCAACACAATAGTTCAATCCTTAACTAAATAGTAAAATCTTTAACCAGAAGACATGAATTCCGAACAAAAAATATAGCCACAATAATTAATTTATATTATTCCAATTTATCTTATTTATAATAATTTTTAGTACCTGGTTGGTTAATGTTGAAGGGATTAAAGTTACTGTATTGCGTGGATTGGAAGTTTTGTTGTTGCGGTTGCTGTTGCTGTTGTTGAAAATTATTCTGACTCATTTGAGAGAAATCATTTTGATAATTGGGTGGCATCTGCGAAATTATGTTCAAAATGATTAAATGAATTCAAGAATAATTTATAAATAAAAGTTTACCCCAACTTCAATAAATTACAATTTTTTTACATTATTTTCGTTCCTTGGCTGCATTTTTTCAGTTGGTTCTAGATGACTTGAAAATTTGGTCAGTTTCGCCGAAATTGATGAGTTGATGTAAAGTTTAGTCCAAATTTGGTAGGTTTACATTTTTTTTCTATGGGAATATTCAAGTCGGGTATGAGAGGATATGTTTGGTTAGAGTCAATAATAATTGAAAATCATAGTTCTTTTATGTCTTTGTTTTTTAAATCTTGAAACATTCTTATTCCGCTAGATGTTTAATTTATAAATATATATATATTTTTTAATAAATTATTTATGCCTCACAAAAAAACTCTATGATGCAAAAAATTCGGCCGAGTAAAAAGATATCAGTACAATTAACATTGATTATGAAATATAGAAAAGAAAGATAATATTGCTAATTTTTCCCTTTTGATACTTTCTCAAAATTTCTGTGAATTTTTCAATTTAGTAAATTTTAATATTTAGATATCTTTTACAATTACATTGCAAATTTTGATACCCCACAAACAATATTGATTGTAACATTATTTAATAAAAATGTACATCAAATGAAATACTCGTTTCAAAGTAACAAAAATATTTAATACCCAACACAATCTGGTGCATATAATTTAGTATTGATATTATAATTTGAAATCTAATTATAAACAGTTTTTACATTTTAAATTTTTCTAGATATTCATCTAACGTAGTTATACACAGAAAATGTTACACAAATCGATTTAATAGTGTAAGGTCTGAGGTATTCTGAATTACTGCAAAATCGAATTTTTTGAATTAAAAGTGCCAAATCTTGAAAATTGATTAATGATTCAAAATTTTGCAAGTTATAGATTGATTGAACGGAGCTTAATTTAATTTTTAATTTGACGGAGTTGAATTGAAAAATCTGTACAAATTAGTTGAATAGTGTGTTTTCTAAATCTGTTGTGTGTAGATTCTAAAAAATTATACAATATGTAGAGAAGTTATTTTTTAGTAATGTTTTATTCATTCCAAAAGATTTCATGCAAATCGGTTAAATATTGGTATAAAAAGTGTCTTTTTTTTGTGCAAAAATAATCGAATTCGAAGTATACATATGTTGCGAGCATACCCAGGGTACCTGGATACCCACAATAAAAATTTCAAATTTGAGTGATTTTCGGGAGCTGTTAAATATCATTATGGGGTTAGAAATATAACTTCGAGTTTTCTGAAGGCGACTTATGTGAGAGAATCACATTGAAATTTTTTTTTGTATTTTATTTGCAGGCACTTGGCATTTGTTCGTGTAAAAGTGATAGGGTTGTTTTTCAAGGGTTGTTGAATATTATTATGGGGTTGGAAATATAACCTGTAGTTTTCGGAAGGTGACTTGTATGATAATTTCAAATTTGCTTCTTCATAGAGGAAGCTTGGTAATGGTAACATTTTCTAAAATTTTTAAATTCATTTGATTAAAACTTCCTCAATTTGATAATGTCTAATACAATGTTGTAAGCAATTTTCCGGACGTGTGTGTGTGTTGATGTGTGGATGTCACACTTTTTTGTAAACACGATAACTTGAAAATGGTTGCAGATAAATTGATGAAGTTTGGAGGGCTTATTTACACCACTAATATCTTGAAACTGACTGAAGGGTTTCTAAAAATATGATATTTTAAAAGTCGGTTTTTGTAGTAAAAATTTTTTCATTAACATAATTCAAAGTTGATACAAGAACATAAAAGATTGCTTGGTTCGAAACGAAGCGATTGACCTATAATATCCATACATTTTATTAAAGAGTACACTGTTAGAAATGTTTGCAATTTTAGTATACATGGGCATATTAAATTTCCTATATGTTTATTAAATGCATTACACTTTGTCATTTTAGTATACTTACGTATGCTAAATTTCATTTATGAAGTTATATGCATATTAAATTTATCAAGTGTACAGTAAGTTTCTTTCACGTATATGAATTTCATAGTGTCTGTATACTAAATGCATATACGTGTTTACTATATTTAGCTGCGCAAGCGCGTTTTGATTTACGCGAGTTGGGCAACGTGGCCGGTGGCATTTGTTTCAGTTGGTATGTTTAATTTATTAACATAAATGTAGCTGAACCATATGATTATTTGCATATTAAAACTTTGTTCTTTAATTTCATTTTTCAAATCATCATGTTTATGGATGATGAAGACGGAACCCACGCGAAACGGAACGTATATACTGACTTTAGTATATACGTATACTAAATTTCGTATACATGTATATTGAATTTAGTATACGCGTATACTAAATTTCATGTACGTGTATACTAAACTCAGTATATGCATATACTAAATTTACTGTACGCTAGTATACTAAATTGAATTTCATATTGTGCATTCTTGCTTCCATTACATGTATACTACATCTAGTACAGATTTTTCTTACAGTGTAGGGAAGTTATGGTAATTTATATATTTGGAAATCGATTTTTTATAGTAAAACTGTTTTCATTAATATAATTCAAAGTTGATGCAGGAATATAAAATATTCATTGGTTCGAAACGAATCGATTGACCCATAATATCAATACATTTTATTAAATTTATGGTCATTTATATATTTTGAAAATCGGTTTTTATAGTAAAACTTTTTTCATCAACATAATTCAAAGTTGATACAACAACATAAAAGATTCCTTGGTTCGAGACGAATCGATTGACCTATAATATTGATATATTTTATTGAGGAGTAAGGAAGCTAGGGCAATGCATAATATTTGAAAATACGGTTTTTTATGGTAAACCTTTTTTCAATAACATAATTCCAAGTTAATACAAGAATAGAAAAGATTTCTTGGTTCGAGAAGAATCGATTGACCTATAATATTGATACATTTTATTGAACAGTAAGGAAGCTATGGTAATGCATAATATTCGAAAAAACTTTTTTTTATAGTGAAATTTTTTTCATTAATATAATTCAAAATTGATTTTGAATTTTTGTTGAAAATTCGTCTTTTTCGTTGAATTCCACTGTTATAATTAAAAAATTTAAATAATTTTCGTTTAAAAATTCAACCTCTTGGTTGAAAGTTAATTTTTTAAATTGAAAACTTAACTCTTAACTTAAATTAACTTAGCATAAAGATGGCAAAGGAATAGGGTTCGATAGAATTTTCCCCTACCCTTTTCCAACAGAATACATAAATTTTTAACTCATTAGTTGAATTTTCAACCAAGAAGATTAATTTTCAACCAAAAAGGACAAATTTTCAACCAAATACGTACATTTTTAACTAAATAGTTAAATTTTCAACAAATTTGATCAATTTTCTATGAAATAGTTGAATTTTTAAACTAAAAAAGAACCAAAATGGAATAGATAAATTTTCTACAAAAAATTAATTTTCATTTAAAAAAAACAAATTTTCTGTAAGACAGCGAAATTCTCTACCAAATAGTTGAATTTCTAAGCCAAAACCACCACTTTTCTACAAAAAAATTTGAATTTTCAATCAAATACTTCAACATTCAGTTTAAAAAAAATTAATTTTAAATCAAAAAATGAATTTCCAACCAAACGGAAGATTTTTCAAATGAAATTATTGATCTTTAACCAAAACTATGACTTTAGAAGAAAGTAGTTTAACTGTGAACCACTGAGTTGAATTTTCAACTTAAAAAGATGAATGTTCAATATAAAGAGATATTTTAGTAAATTAAAAAAAAAATCATCCAAAATGTTAAATTTTTGAGCTAAAAATATGAGTTTTCCACAAAACAGTTAAATTTTGAAGCAAATAATTGCATTATCAACCAAAAGATGAATTTCTATCTAAAAAGATTAATTTCCTAGTAAAAAAACGAATTCTCAACAAAATACATACATTTTTAACAAAGTAGTATATTTTAAACCAAATACTTAAATTTTCAACAAATTTGATAAATTTTCTATGAAATAGTTGAATTTTTTAACTGAAAAAGAACCAAAATGGACAAGATCAATTTTCAATAAAAAATGCATTTTAAATTTAAAAAAGAATTTTCTATTAGACAGTAAAATTGTCGACCAAATAGTTGAATTTTCAAGCCAAAACGACAACTTTTCTGCAAAAAATTTGAATTTTAAATCAAATAGTTCAATATTCAGTTTAAAAAAATTAATTTTAAATCAAAAAACTATCTTTTAATCCAGTAGTTAAATTTTCAACCAATAAGTTGAATTTTCAAACTAAAAAGAGAATTTCCAACATAATACTTGAATCCTCAACTAAAACAGAATAATTTTCAACCACAGTTGCATTTTTAAACAAAAGAAATTGATTTCCTAACAAACAGTCAAATTTTTAACCAAATACATGAATTTTCAATTAAAAAAGATAATTTTTGAACCAAAAATATAATAGAGATTCAGTTGAAAAAATTAACTTTTAACTAAGAAAAAAAACGAATTATCAACAAAATAGTAGTTACATTTTTAACCAAAGAAATGAATTTTTAACTAAATTACTGATTTTTCAAATAAAAACATAATTTTTTAATAAAGTAGATCAACTTTCGACCAAGTAGCTAAATTTATACCAAATTGTTGAATTTTTGAGTCAAAAATGCGAATTTTCTACAAGAAAGTTGAATTTTGAACCCAAAAATGTGAATTTTCTACGAAAAAAAATTTATTTTTATCCACACAGTTGAATTTTCCACAACAAATTTTAAATCCAAAAAGACCAATTTTCTGTCCAAATAGAGGATTTTTTAATAAATAATTACATTTTCAGCAAAATAGTAGAATTTTAAACCAAATACTTGGGTTTTCTACCTACAAAGATGCATTTTCAACCGAATAGTCGGAATTTCAAACAAAAAAGAGTAAACTTTAACCAAAAACAGTTCATATTTCAATCGAAAAGACGAATTTTCCACAAAATACATCAATTTTCAAAGAAATAGTTGAATTTACAACAACAAAAAACGGCATTTTCAACAAAATAGTGAAATTTGAATAAAAAAAAAAAAGATGAATTTTCAACTGCAATGATCAATTTTCTAACCAAACGGAAGAATTTTCAACCAAATATATGAATTATTATCTAAAATGATGAATCTTCAATTGGAATATTTAAATTTTCAGTTAAAAAAATTATTTTTTAACCAAAGAGATGAATTTACAACCAAAATGATGAATCTGAAAAAAATGATTTGTAACAAAGTGGTTAAACCTTCAACCAAGTGGATTAATTTTCAATAAAAATAGATGAATTTTCAACAAAATAGTATAATCATCAACCAACGAAGATTAATTTTCAACCAATCAGTTGCATCTTTATCCAAAAAGGGTGAAATTTCTACTAAAATAGACGAATTTCTGAACCCAAAAGACGACTTTTAAAAAAATAGTTGAATTTTCAACAAAAAGTTCATTGTCAACGAAATAGTAAAATCGGTATTAAAATTCATTGATATTAATTAATATTCAAAGACCGGAATCCTAATCTTATAACATTTTTAACATCGAATTTTTTATAAACAGAATAAAACAATTTCAAATGAAAAATACAATTTTGTAAATTTATTATCCAGCACAGTCATTTGAAGTCCCTCTCATAGAAATTCCCTGACTTTTGTGAAAAAAATTCAAAATAATTGCCTTTTTCCTGATTTTCAAGTTTTTTCTGAGCTACGGTCACCCTGATAAAAAATGCTTTATTATAGTTTCTTCTATAAAATTTTTTCGATAGGGAAACAAAATTCATTAAAATAAATATAAATTCTTGGGATGACTAGCCAATCTTATAAAAAATATTGGACTAGTCATCCCGAATTTTGGGACGACGAGACACTTCCATATTTTTAAATAAAATTATTCAAGAAATTGTTGCTAACGTCGTTGTCTAATTAGTAATTCATAATCCACTATTAAAATTTAAACGTCAAAATAAATTTTTTTTTTTAATTATTATTTATTATATATTATATAATATTAATTGATTTATTTATAACTTTTAAAGTTTAAAATTCCCTATGCATTAAAAATGATAAAACTTAAACACTATAAGGTTAACTGTTTTAAAATTTGCAGTTATAAAACAGCGAATCTTTTACCTTTGAAAAATAATTTTTAACTCTTTTCAGAATTAGAGAATTGAAATTCGATTTTTTGAAATTGACTGTCTATTTGGACTAAAATACTCGTATTGTTGAATTTCTTTCCTTCGGTTTATTGACTGTCAAATGAATAAATGCATATAAATAAATAAAATAACAAAAACGACAACTTACATCCAATTAGGGTTGGTCTGAGTGAATCTGGAGACTCCTCTCTGTGCTGTAAAGACATCGATATGAACAAAAACAGGTTCAATTCTCTCCTTTTCAATTCTGTGCAACCTGGCGATGGCCATGCCTCCAGGATAATTAGATCCAGCGACACAGAGGAAAAACATGCAGAAAATGGCATTTAAACCCAAATGGCCTACAACTCCTAAAGCCATTAATCCATTCCTAGGAGATTTTTCTCTGTTCTCCCAACTGTAAAAAAAAATTAAATTTCATTCCAATTACTTTTATTTTGAGTCTTGTTTTAAATTCTTTTTTAATAGTAAACAGGCCTGAGATTGTCAAAAAATAAGTGGGTAGATCCTGCAGTTTTATTTTCCTAACAAAATATAATGTATTGTTATTCATTATTATTATTAATATTATATTATTAATAATAATATGTAGTATTTAAAAAAATTCTAAAGAGATTCTGAGATCAATGAAAGGAACGAAAGTGTCTTTCATGCAAAATTGCAAACTGCCCTTACAAAAAAAATTATAGGAAAATCAGTATAGGCCTATAATAAATTTCCTACAATTTTTTTTTGCGATTATAGGAAATTCATTATATAAAATCACTATATAGAAAATGAATATAGGATAATCAGCATTGAAATAAAATTGGAATAACATTGTAAGAACAATTTGAACAAAGTTAGGGAATTTTTTTGGTCAGGGAAAAGTCAGGGATTTAACAAAAACAATCTTGTAAAAGACAGGAAATTTCTATAACTTTAAAGAATTATCGAGAAGAATAAATTTGAAATTTTTCAATTTTAATTTGAAATTTTTTTATTCCGTTTATAAAGGATTCTAGGTTAAAAATGCTACAAGTTTAAGATTCTGATCATTGAATATTAATGGTCAGGGAAAAATTAGGGAATTTTTCAAATGAAGTTTTGCGGTATTTATATTTCTTTTTTTTTTGTGCAATTGCTTCCTCCTAAAGATGATCTTTTTAATTACACGTTTTATTATTTGTTTGAAAATTCAACAATTTTGTTACAAATTCATCATTTTTGGTTGAAAATTTAACTGTTTTGTTGAAAATTCGCTTTTTTTTGGGTTGAAAATTCAATTATTTTCGTAGAAAATGTACTTTCATGTTAAAATTAATTTTTTGGTCTTGAAAAGACAACTCGAGTCTTTTTTGGATGAAAATTGAACTATTTGTTTTTATTTGTCTTTTTAATTTAAAAATTCTTCTACTTTAGTAGAAACTGCATCTTTCTTGGATAAAAATGCAACTGTTTGATTAAATTTCAACTATTTTTTTAAAGTCATCCTTTTTGGTTGGAAATTCAACTATTTCGTAGAAAATTTACTTTTTGTTTAAAATTCATATTTTCGTGTTGAAAAGTCAATCTGAAATATTTTTTTGGATGGAAATTCAACTATTTTTGAATGGAAATTCAGCTATTTTTTTTTAAATTTGTCTTTCCAATTTAAAAATTCATCTACATATTTTAGTAGAAATTTCATCTTTTTTGGATAAAAATGCAAGTATTTGGTTGAAAATTCGACAAGTTTTTTAATTAGTCATCCTTTTTGGTAGAAAATTCAAATCTTTTGTTGAAAATGCAAGTATTTTCGTAGAAAGTTTACTTTGTGTTTAAAGAACATATTTTGCTGTTGAAAAGTCAAACTGAAATTTTTTTTGATAAAATTCAACAATTAAAAATTTTTTTTTTTTAAATTCATCTTTTTTAGTAGAAGTTTCATCTTTTTTGGATAAAAATGCAACTGTTTGGTTGAAAATTATTTTTCGTTGCTCGAGGACTCAACTATTT
>JAABKJ010007007.1:0-21365 GCA_011634705.1 Andricus grossulariae
ATCTCATCAGTCACTTGACTTAGTCCATGGCTATGATGGAAAACCGGGTTCTTTTTAACCCGAGAACAAGTTTGAAACAGATTAATAATAATATTCGTTTCTAAAACGTTAGTATTAGGCTCAAAAACTATCTAACTTTTGAAATGCCTTGACAAGAAGAAAAGAGTTAGTCAGATACTCACTAAGCTGCTATCTGAAACTATACATACAAAATATATACTTATCTAGAAGGGAAACAGATTTTACGCAAATTTTTTTCTAATTTATAGTTTACGTTTCTTGCATGTAGTGCTAAGTAAAAAATCAACAGTGTTTCTTCTTTCGCTTATTTAAATATTTATTTAAATCTTAATTAAAGCAATCTCCTGCTCCCGACTGACTTTCGAAAATCCAAAAGGAGCTTCCGAATTATTAGAGGAACGCTACCAATGGTTGATTTAACATTTTTAATATTTAATGCAAAAGCATTCAAGTTGAATTCAATATCGTGAATAGTTTATTACATCTGTTTACCGGACTCGTCTCTGGCGCCTTGAAATAATCAGAGGGGCCTTTCTTTTTAGCATTCAATAACTCAAAAGAATTTTAAACGAAATTCGCGTTTAGGAAGTGAACAAATTTTCCCAGTTCCAGAATATTTCATGGTACATGCAAAATAATCTAAATAAATTGGTTCAGAATCAACCACAAAATTCAGAATTTGGCACTGTAATGACAATTAATATACAAAGAAATATCATTTAAATGCAATCCTGGTACTTATAAAAAGAATAAAAATAATTTTTGTTAAAACAAGCTTTTATTCAAATATACTAAAAAGAAACGAGATAGTTCACTCTGAAAAAGGTGTTGCAATAATATAATATGATAATACCGTATCGAGAATTGGGGTACGGCTTATATTCGGGAACAAAAGTCCAAAATAAAAAAAGGCTATTGTGGGTTCAAAACGCGTTAGGTGCTAATAAAGGTATGTGGTTTTACATGAATGTAACAAAATTTTTCCAGTTCGCGAGGGATAAAAAATGTTTAAGACGAATTGTGGATATCAAACAACCTTTATTCGAGACATAATTTATGACAACCTGGATTTATGTGACTAAATACAAAAACGCGGGATGTAAATAATGAACATTGCATTTATATGGGAAAGAAACTTTAATATTTACGCCCCACGCTTTTATTTTTAGTCAACTTATTCTTGTTATACTATTATAACAACAATTCATGATTTGATTGATGCTGCAAAAGAGTTTAACTGGCAGCAAGTTCATTGCGGAAATAACGATAAACCATGTACCTCACTACGTAGGAGAAAGTATTATGCAAGTTTCTGAAGAAGACAGGATAGAAATTGTTCCTGATGGTGAAAGGAAATTGACAAGGGAAATATCTACACGTAAGCATCTGCACTGAAAAGTGTAATTCATTTGGTACTGATTGATGGAAGTCTTTAACTTGCGCGTTAGCATAATGTTCTTCAAAAATGCTTTTTAAAGTTCTCGAGGCAACAATTTTTGTTTACTGGTACCTTGTTTTCGAAAAACTATTTTAAAATCAGCAGGAATTGTAAGCAAAGATTTTTAATATATCCAAACAATAATTAATATGTGATGATAAAAAAAATAACAGGTTTCCACTCTCATTCAAATTATTAGAACATAACATAATTAATTTCTATCAATCTGAATATGTAAAATAAGTAGAAAAATACAAAAATAATAGTTAATATTTGAGAAAAATAGAAAGAAACAATGTTCGGGCTCTTTTTCCAAACAGAACTTTTCTAGGTTTTGTAAAATAGATGAATTTTCAACAAATAGTAGAATTTTAAAAAAATTATGTTTTGCCAAGATAGTTGAATTCTCTATCAAAACAGTTGAGCTGTCAACCCAAAAAGAGGATATTTCAACCAAAAAGGATGACTTTTCATAAAATTGGTTAATTTTCAACGAAATTAGAAATTTTAAGAAGATATTTTGAACATTCCAAACCTTGACGGAATTATATTATACCATCAATCTTCCATACCCAGCAAGTTTTAAACATTACTTTGCATACACATTCAATTATTTTAATGGCTTTTTAAAATTTGTTTGAAAAACTATATATAATACTTCATAAAAAGAATTTGTCAATATATTTTATTAGATTGTTTACCTCATTACTCGGCCGTTACATTTTTTTCCGTGTATCTTATTCTAATGAGATTTAAATATTAATATCCTGTCTATCCCAATTGCTGTTTTCTTTGAATGTTTATTCCAGTTTTTCCGAAATGAGTACGAATTTAATCTGAAATTATTCCGGGACAATCCAGAATGTGTGTGTTAAAAAAAATGTAGTTCAAAAAGTGTTCCGATTGATACGGAATTCGTACCACATGTGCAAGTGTACATCAGTGTAACCTTGAAACACGTGGCTAATTTTTTTAAATTCCTTTGCGCTCAGGTGCGGGTTTTATTTCGATCATCAATCCAATGATGTGCTTCAAATTTGAGCAAATTCGAAGTTTTCCATATTGTTAATAATAGGGAAAAGTTGAAAAAAATGAATCATCTGCATAACATAATCTACATTAGTTCCTCTGTATAGAATTTTCATTTTGAATGTACCGTCGACAAGATATTATGCGAAAACAAAAAGATTTATCAAGTTATCCACTAAACTGTTGGGCTATCTGTGAGCTTTTTATTAATTTTTTATAGATTATGCAAGCACGAACTTTCCTTGGACGCATAACTGAAGGTTTTTGGCAGAGAAAGCTTTACTTACTTGTTCCTTTCGAAAAAAAATCACCGAGATTCAATTAAAAAAACCACTCAGGAGGCATCCCAAAAGCGTAAATGGTAGCGTAAAAACTTCAGCCTGCTCTTCTAAATGAAACTCGATTCAGATCACACTTTCCGGTAGAGAGAAATATGCCGGCAAGGAAAATTGAATCCTCTTTTTCTTGTTACATAGTTGAGTTCACAGTCTAGGGGTTTACGTAATGGCACCCATATTCCTGGCGTTCCTCGTGGCGGACGTTCTTATTCTCCTAAATTTTCTCTTTCTCTGGCCAGATCTCATTCTCCGTTTTCTCTGGTCAGGCCTTCTCCACCTTCTGAACCTTCTCCTCACGCCAGATACAGGTCTCCTCCTTGCATTCCCTTTTTTATCACCCACGGGGAATTAAACTTGAAGAAATTAGATCTGTTATGCCTTTTCCCCGCGTGAATACAAACCGGCGATTCGAAATTCGAAGGTACACTTTTCCTTGCGATGCACCAATTGAAGTGAGAGGAGAACATCGGGTCCTTCGTCCCATGCCATCCGAAGAACAAACTGTGTTATCAACGTCCAGTGGTGAGTTCTTTCCAATACTCCAAAGAAACCATACAATCCGTCGTGGAATGTACACAATAGGGAAAAGGGCCATCAAAAACGTGCAAAAATTACCATGCAGAGTATGTTGAGCGGCTGAAGTATGGATGCGGAATCCCCACGAGCTACAGTACCAGGGATGAGTTACAGCACTCCGCGAATTGTCTGCGAAGAGCTCTGATACATCATGTAAGAACAAGTACCCCACAAGCACAATTAGCAGCACGCCATGTAGGCGGGCTACTCTGTACAAGCTGCGCTCCATGCTACTGTAACAAAATTGGATCATCAACTTGAACAAGGAGGATATGCTCTGGGACCATTCATAGACACAGGAGGTGCCCTCAGCAATACGCCAGAGGCAACCCGAAACAAGATGGGGTGAAGTCCTAGTCAGGGGAGTAGCGCTACGGGGATGTTAGCAGTTGGGTGCCCCGTATCGCTCCTGTGCTGCATCGAAGGCTAATCTCGAAACTTTGTGGGGTCTTGCAGGGTCAGCGCTCCCATTGCTGAGCTCTAGTTCAACAGCTCAATGCTCGAGAGTTGACGCCCCTGCATTCCGTGGTAAGAGGTTGATGATCTCAGACTCAGTTTAATACCTGCAGAAGAGCCTTTGGTTTGACATAAGGTTAAAGGCCGAAAGTGCTTGAATAGCTCTGCTCCTCTGTCCTTAAACCAAGGCTTCTGTATGCGGCCATGGTATGGTAGCAACGGGTGAAGCTTAAAACGATTCCGCATAGGCTGCGACCATTACAAACTCTAGCGTTTAGGGACGTGACAAGAGCAATGAGGACTAGGCTCACAGCAGCGAGAGGATACATGCTGGATGCTGGATTATACCCAAGTTATGGTCATTTAAATAATTTGAAAAAACTCTTTCGAACAGAAAAACTCTGTTCATGAACATAATTCAAAGCTTATGTAAAAATAAAAGAGACTCCTTGATACGAGACGTTCTTATTGACTCATTTGTATTTTTTTATCTTGACTTCTTGAAACTCACTCTAATGAAATGTAAATATCTGAGAAGAAGCATGTTGGCGCCTCTTATTCATGAGATAACGACTATATGATGTCACAAAAAAATCAAAAGTATCAAAACTTTGCAAACACTAGCTCAATTTGATACTTGGGCATTTTGTGTGTTACAAAATAATCTAATAAAGAACTAGAATATTCATTAGTTATAGTGATAATCAAATTCTTCATTTATACAATAATTAGTTTTTCCTCTTATCAGAAAATATGTCGACCGTTTCTGCTATCGTCTTGTCCTTTGCGGTTACCCTTAATTTTATTGGTAAATATGTTAAAATAGTATATCTATAATTTGAAATACATTTTTTTATCCTACACGCGAATAAGAATTTGAGTGATATAATCCTCATTCCATCCCAATTGCTATTTTTGTTATAACTTTTTTTGAGTGTGTCCGAAATGAGGACGACTTCAATCTGAATTTTTAAGGGTAAATAAAGAATGTGCTTGTTGAGAACATGGAATTCGAAAAGTGTCCCTATTGATACGGAACTAATAGCATATGTGCACGTATACATTAGGGGACCCTGAAAATCGTGGATAATTTTTCTTATTCAATTCTTTTAATCCCAGGTGTGCGTTTTATTTTAATAAGCAAAAAAATGATGTCCTCGAAATTTTAGCATAAGTAAAGTTTTACATCTTTTAGATTCTTTGGAATCCCATGAAATCTTTGGAATCTTTCAAAGTCACTTAGGATCTTTAAAATTCTTCGATGTGTTGTAACCTTCTTCATACCCTTTGAAATAAAGTTTATAATATTCCCTAAAGTTCTCTTGAACTATTTTTAAATTCCTCAAAATACATTGAAATCTTCGTAAATTGTACTAATCTATTCAAATAACTGGAAATAATTTGAAATACATTAATATTCATTGAAATAAACTTATTATATAAAGTTCTCTCAAAAAGACTGTAAAAATTCCTTTGAAATCTTTCTAACTATTGGAGATTCAATGAATAAAATCGAGTTTAAAATGTGCGGAAAGCTATCTACGTAATTTCTTAAAATACTTTGGAATCTAGTCAAATAACTTGCAATACTTCAAAGTCCCATACACCCTTTGAAATACTTGGAGGTCTTATCAAAACCCTAAAATCTTGTCCAGTTCTTTAAATCCTTAAAGTGGAGACGCGTAAAAATCTAATTAACGGATTTTCCAAATTCGTTAAAAATACTCATACCCAAACAATGAATTTTAGATGACAAACTTTATCCTGCTCTTCTAAGTAAAAATTGGTGCGTAGCAGGCGTACAGGAAGAGAAAATTAAAATGCGTAAGAGAATAGACAAGGAAATTTAAATCATCTGTCTCTTGTTGCAGAGTTCAGTTTACATTTTGAGGGTTTATCTAATAACACGACTATTCCCGGTGTTCCTCGTCGCGGACCTGCGTATTCTCCTGAAAAATATTTTCCTGTTAGATCTCATTTTCCGCGTTCTCCAGCCCGGTCGTCTCCTGCTGCAGAGTCTTCTCTTCGTGCCAGGTCCAGGTCTCCTCCTGCCAGTCGTTCTCCTTTACGCCTAGGTAAATATAATTTTTCATTTTTGCACAAGGCTGCAGCCAAATCTGCTGGTCTGATTAACACAAAATTGTAACGGCAAGTGTGCAGTACAAATTTCCAGTACTGTGTTACAAGAATTTAAAATATCATCATCAGTTTGTAAAATTAAATAGATTTATTATATAAAATTGTATTTATTAATGTCAGTGTTCACCCTTACCCCAAAATTCTGGCTATTCATACATCGAAATTCCGGTACGAACAGCCTAGTTTTCCAGCTCCCATCATTCGTACAAAAACTTCGGTACGCATAGTCACGGCTTTTTTCAAGAATAATTGAATACCATAAATTCATCTTATAAAATATTTATACATAAGAAACGTTTATAGAACGTACATACAATTTGTAAGAAAATTGTCAACTTTGTTCAATTATTTGCATAGATATTTAATTCTCAATATTTTTATATCTATTTTTTACCCAGAAGTAGTGAAATCCCACCAAAAACATCTGTGATGAAAAATCATAAAAATAACTTTTTTTTATATCTGGAGCTGAAAAATACACTTAATTCCGCCAAGTTGTTATAATTTTCACATTTTGTTTATAAATAATTTTTTTTAAATTTATATTCTAAAACAACATTTAAGAAAATGATTTTTCAATGCTCATTATAAATCAATGTTAATTATTATTTCGGTACCTCCATGCTAAACTCTCCAATCTGGGGTTAGCAGTTGCATTTTCAAGCTAAATAGTCGAATGTTTTAAAAAACGTTTGATTTTCTAACACGAAAAGTAGCATTTACAACAAAATAGTTGAACATTGAAGTAAAAAGGATTAATTTTCAATAAAATAGTTAAACTTTAATCCACATAATTCAATTTTCTATCCTATAGTTGAGTTTGCAAGCCAAAATACGTTCCGTTTTAGAAGACAGTTGAATTTTCAATCAAAAAAGTTGAGTTTCATAAAAATATAAAAATTATCAACAAGAACAGAAAAACAGTCAAAATGATAACAAAATAGTTAAAATTTCAACATAAAAAAATTAGTTCTCAACAAAAAATATAATAGTTCATACTGAAACCAAGAAGATGAATTTTATAATAAAAAAGACAAATTTTCCACACAAAAAAAAAAGAATTTTCAAGCAAAGAGATGAATTTTCAACTGAAATGATAAAGCTTCAAAAAAAAAGTTGTCTTAACAAAATGGTTCAACCTTCAACCAAGTAGTTCAATCAATTTTAGGGTAATTACAAAGCATTATAGTTTTTTCAATATCATTTCCATGAAAATTATTTCTAAACAACATTTTTAATATAGTAACAAAATTATTAATATAAAAAACATCATGAATATGTAACATTGCAAGAATTAACAGGCTTTTGCACTCATTTACATCGTTAGAACATAACTTAATCAATGTGTATCAATCTGAATTTGTAAAATAAGCAGAAAAATATAGAAATAACTATTGAAACTTCAAAAAGGAACGAAGCGAAAACAATTTTCAGGCTCTTTTTCAAACTTTCAGGACTCCTTCAGGTGTAATAATCCGGTAAAATAAGTAGAAATCATTTTCTATACCCTAACTTTAATTTTATTAAGTTAAACTTAATAATTCAAGTTCCAGTATAAAAAGCGCTCAAATCTCTCGAAATATTTGAAATCCTTGGAAATTATATAAAATCCTTCCAATCTTATGAAATTGCTTCAAATACCCTGAAATTCCTTGAAATCTTTGAAATGGATAGGAAGCCCTGGAAATTTATTCATTCATTATTCTAGGATGCAGCCTGGACAAGATATTTACTTTTGATAGTTTTTATGAATACGAAAATTTCATGGAAAAAAATAAAAGGATTTTAACAAAGAACAATTTCCTGATTACTTCTTCCTTTACAAAAAAATTTGAAGATTATTAAAAAACGGAGTTATTTTGAAAGGGGGCATAAGGATTATTTTTATATTTTGTACAAAAACTTAGGAGGTATCGCTAAAGTTTAAATTCTAGGTAACAAACTTTAGCCTGCACTTCTAAGTGAAATTTGCTTCAGAGCAAGCGTGCCAGAGGTAATCAAAATGCCGAAAAGAAATTTAAAGTCAAGCAAAATATACCAGAAGAGAAGACACAAGGAAAATTTAATCCTCTGTTTCTTTTTGCAGAGTTGAGCTTACAGTTTGAGAATTCATCTAATAGGACCAATATTCCTAGCGTTTCTCGTGATGGACGTTGTTATTCTCCCGGCTTGTCTCTTTCTCTTGCCAGACCTCATACTCCGGCTTCTCCGGTCAGGCCCTCTCCTCCTGCTGAGCCATGTCCTCGTGCCAGGCCCAGGTCTCCTCCTGCCATCCATTCTTCTTATTGGCGCCTAGGTAGACTTAACGTTGAAGAAATGAGATCCGTTCGGCTTATACCCCAGGCAAATCCGTACCGACGATTCGAAATTCAGAGATACACTTTTCCTCGCGATGCACCAATTCAATTGAGAGGGAGACTTCAGGTCCTTCAGCCCATGCCATCCGAAGAACAAACTGTATTATCCGCATCCAATGGTGATGTCTTTGCAATATTTGCGAGAAAAAATACAGTCCTTCGTGGGATATATATGAAAAAATATTCCGATCAAAAACGAGTAAAAATAAACATGTACAGCGGTGAGATTGAAGAGATGACCACAGAAGAAATTGCAGAATCTCCCTTAGGCAAGAATTGCCCAATCACGAGCAATTTTGAAAAAATAACGGTAGACGACTTTAGACCACCGCATTTATTCAATTTCTTTAAACGTAAATAAAATAAAGATTTCCGTAACAAATCACAGTCAAGTGAAATAACAACAAAAAAACCGCCAATCTGTGTTCTCGAGAGAACTATGGGCTTTCAACTTTTCTTGGATTGACAGCACAATTCTTTACCTAATTTAGTTAAATTTGGCTGAGAGCCCTAAAGTGCAAAACAATATGAAGCTTGTAAAGAATTGAGCTTGATAAAGTCAAAAATGTAAAATTTTTACTTTGAAAAACTATAAAAAATTTGAATCTTTCCTCTTTGTCCAGGGCGACACACAAACCTATCAAACCGATTGACACCAAATTTTAACTGGACTTGCACGACATAATTTGCTAGTGCTGTTTTCGTGAAACTTAAAAAAAAAACATACCTTCCTCAGTTGTACAAACTTTCAGGATTTTATGAAAGAGAAAAATTGCTCTGTAATATTTGCACACGTCTGTCGTAAATTCTATGCTACCGATTAGCACCAACCTTCAACTAGACATGTACATAACTTCCTTCCACTGCTGTTTATAATATCTTCAATCTTTTGAAATTTTATGTATATTTTTTCCATAAACAATTGCATTTTTTATCACTGTGCATGGTTACCGCCAAATCTATAAGTCTGGTGAACAGAAAATTGTAACAACAAGTGTGCAGTACAATTTTCTGTTACTACGTTCTAAGAATTTATAGTATTATTATCATTTTATAAAATTGTAGGGATTTCATCATACATAATTGAATTTATTAATGTCAGTTCTCACTCGAACCACAAAATTATGGCTATTCGTTTATTTAAATTTTGGTACAAATAGCCCTCTTTTTCAGCTCCCGTTATTCGGACCAAAATTTCTGTATCTGATAAAATATTTATTAGTAAAATACGCATATACAACGTATATAAAATTTGTAAATAAAAATGTATAATTGCTGTGTAGCAATTATTTGTTTTAATCAATAAAGTATCATTTACCAGAAAATTGATTAACTACATTTAATTTCCAAAAACATTTAAATCATTCCTAAAGACACTTGTTTCACGTAGAAAAGAGAAATTCGCGGACGGAGCCAAAACTTTTGTTAATATGTGAGCGTTAAAATTGGTACTTTTTTAACAATTACGTATACAATTTTTTGTACTTCTTCATAAAAAACTGGATTTATAAAGCCGATGCTATAATTTTTATTTAAATCTTAGGTAAATCACGCTGATTACAAATATTTTTGTTACTTTCCAAAAATCTTAATCGTCTTTTACAGATATTCTTTTATTTCGAACCATTTGTTGTGGACTTATAAAAAATTAATTGCTAAATATTCTTTGGCCTGTGTAAACCGAAATTTTACAGCTCTCAACTGTAAAATTGCAGGTTTTTGTTGATAACAACTGTTATTAATGAATGATCGATTATTTCAGAGTGTTAACAGAGAGAAAGATTATGAGAAAGCTACTAGATAAGTAACTAAAAAAATCAAAAATCATAAATCCAAAAATGCAGCTGGCAAGGAACAAAGACTATTTTGCAAGTAATTTTTATGAGGCGATAGTTGACAAGTTGTTTTAATTAAAAGGTGTCGAGATATGCAGCCGAAAATATGTCAATTTTAGTGCAATCTCAAATACTTATAGCGCTCCAGCGTAATTGTTTACAAAAATGGTTTTAACCATTTTTGCACCAGATTCCGAAAAAGTATCATTGATATTCATAACCAGGGGACTTTCGTAGACTTTTTAAACCAAGGGTAACAAGGGCACTGACAGTGCATTTTGTGTGATACAAAATAATCTAATAAAGAACTAGAATATTCATCAGCTATAGTGATAATCAAATTCTTCATTGATACAATAATTAGTTTTGCCTCTCATCAGAAAATATGTGGACTATTTCTGCTATCACGCAAATCAGAATTTGCATGATATAATCCTCACTCTATCCCAATTGCTCTTTTTGTTATAACTTTTTTTGAGTTTGTCCGAAATGAGGACGACTTGAATCTGAATTTTTAAGGGGAAATAAAGAATGTGCTTGTTGACAACATAGAATTTGAAAAGTGTCCCTATTGATACGAAACTCATAGTATATGTGCACGTGTACATTAGGGGACCCTGCAAATAGTGGCTAATTTTCTTTTTATATTCCTTTAATCCAAGGTGTGCGTTTTATACCAATAAGCAAAAAAATTATCTCCTCGAAATTTTAGCATAAGTAATGTTGTAGCTTTCTTTGTATCCTTTGAAAAATCTTTATATTTATCCCGGAAGTTCTCTCAAACTACTTTTAAATTCCTTAGAATATATTGAAATCTTTGTAAATTGTATTAATCTATTGAAATAATTGAAAATAATTTGAAATACATTAATACTATTCAAATTAAACTTATTAATTGCAGTTCTCTCAAAAAGACGGTTAAAATCCATCGAAATCTTTCTATTTATTGGAGATTCAATCTAATACTTTAAATATTTTGAAATTCCCTAAATTACTTGAAATGCTTGAAATCGCTCAGAATTCCTTGAAATTCAATTAAATTTATTTCCCTTAAATCTTGTCTAGAGTACAAATCTAGAGTAAGAATTGGTTCGAAGGAGGCGTGCCGGAAGAAAAAAATTAAAATCCGGGAGGTAATAAACAAGGAAATTTAAATCATCTTGCTCTTGTTGCAGAGTTGATTTCACATTTTGAGGGTTTACCTAATATCACGACTGTTCCCGGTGTTCCTCGTCGCGGACCTGTTTATTCTCCTGAAAAATCTTTTCCTGCTAGATCTCATTCTCCGCGTTCTTCGGCCGCGTCGTCTCCTCCTGCTGAGTCTTCTCTTCGTGCCAGGTCCAGGTCTTCTCCTGCCAGTCGTTCTTCCTTTACGCCTGGGTAGATTTAGAATTGAAGAACTCAGATATGTTCGGCTTATTCCCCCCGCGAATCCGAATCGGCGCTTCGAAATTCGAAGATACGCTTTTCCTCGCAATGCACCAATTCGGTTGAGAGGAAGATCTAACATACTTGTGCCCATGCCAACCGAAGAAGAAACTGTATTAGCAGCGTCCAAGGATGAGGTCTTTGCAATACTCCAAAGAAATAATACGCTTCTTCGTGGAATATATTCTAGCGATCAAAAACGGGGAAAAATAAATATTCACAGTGGCGAGGTTGAAGAGATTACCGCAGAAGAAATCGAGAAATCCCCCATAAGCAAGCATCATCCAATGTCAAGCTACTTTCGAAGAATAATGGTAGACGACTTTTGTCCACCACCTTTTTTTAATTTTTTGCAAACGTTCATAAAATCAAGATTTGCGGTAGCTATAACCAAAAATTATAAGAATGATTAACGACAAATTTTAACTTTAGGTGTGCGCTGATATTTTTCGATGCTATTTTTAGGTTTCTGTGCATTTTTCAAAAATAATTGAATATCATGAATTCATCTTATAAAATCGTCATTCGTAAGAAAAATTTATAGAACGTACATACAATTTGCAAAAAAAATGTCAACTTTGTTCAATCATTTGCATAGATATTTAATTCTCAATATTTTTATATCTGTTTTCTACCCTGAAGTAGTGAAATTCCATTAAAAACATCTATGATGAAAAAACTTATGAATAACTTGTTGTTATATCTGGAGCCAAATTTCTATAATTTTCAAATTTTGTTTATAAATCATTTTTCTCAATTTTCTTCTTAAATTTAAATTCTAAAACAGTATTTAAGAAAATGATTTTTCAATGCTCATTATAAATTTATGTTAATTATTATTTCGGTACCTCCATGCTAAACTCTCAACTCTGGGGTTAGCAATTACATTTTCAAGATAAATAGTCGGATGTTTCCAAAAACGGTTGATTTTCAAACACGAAAAGATCAATTTTTAACAAAAAAGTTAATTTTTAAACAAATAATTAAATTTTCTATCTAATAGTTGAATTTGCGTGCCAAAAGGTCGATTTTTTAAAAAGACATTTCGTGTCGTTCAACAGTATTTTTTAAACCAAGTAGTTTAATCAATTTCAGGGTAGTTACAAAGCATTGTACTTTTTTCAATATAATATCCAGAAAAATGATTTCGAAAAAATTTTTTCAATATAGTCAAACAATTATTAATATCGTAAACAAATTATTAATATGAAACATTGAAAAATTAACAGGTTTCCACACTCATTTGAATCGTTAGAACATAAATTAATCAATTCCTATCAACCTGAATTTGTCAAATAAGCAGCAAATAGATATAGAAATACAAGGAAACTCAATCATTAACAAGAATATTATATCGGAGTGGCCGCAAACTTCATTTTCAAAATTCCCTAATTTTTCATTAAACATTTTTTTTATCCTACCAAATAATAAATATTAAAAGACCAGAATCTTAATCTTGTTATATTTTTTAGATAGAATCTTCTTTATAAACGGAATAGTTGAAAGAAGCAAAAAAAAAACATTCTGAAAATTAGCAGAATTATATTATAGCATCAATCTCCCATACCTAGCAATTGTTAAACTTCATTTTGCTTATACATTCAATCACGACAAGAACTATAAAGTCGTAGAAAAGTTTCTTAATTCACGCTATCATAAAAATTCTTTTCCTAATTACTAGGCCAACTTTGATTTCAAGAATACATGTGCTTTTAATTAGTTAATACGTAAAAAATTAACATATCAGTTTTAACGAAATAAGTAATAACATTTTTTCCCTTCAAAACAACTCTGATGAAATGTAAATATCTGAGCAGAACCAGCGCGACGTCTATTATCTATAAGATAACGAACATAAGTTATATTTATGTATTATAGAACGTTATAAAGCACTAAAATATTCATCAGTTAGATTGTTAATTAAATTCTTCATTAATATATGTATTACTTTTTACTCAAAAAAAAAGAGGATTGTTTGTGCTCTCGTTTTAGCTTTAGCGGCTATCATGAATTCTATTGGTAAATATAATAATTCAGTATATTTATAATATTATGTATATATTTTCAAGCTACACACAAATTGAAAGTTTTACAATTTAGCCTACATTTTCTCCCTATTGCTGTCTTCTTTAAAACGTTAAAAATAATGGAATTTGAAAAGAGTCCTGAAACACGCCCTAATTAATAAAAAAATCCTTTTCTCCCAGATGTGGATTCCATTTTATTGGCCGAAAGAAAATATTCTCCAAAATGTAGCAAAATGGAATAATACTTATCCCTAGCACTCACCCCTTTATGTTGTCCATATGATTAAAAATGGAGTAAAATATGAAAAAATGAAAAATCTACATTAATTTCTAAGCTTTTTCCGAATTTTTTTATAAACCGAGGACATCAACCTTCTTTCAAACTCAAAAAAGAACTGTAAGCAGAAAAAAAACTAAGGGTACGAAATGCTTCAGGTAATCGGCCAAGCAGAGTAAACGCGACTGTAACGCACTACTGCACAATTTCTGAAAATAATTTTGCTTATCTTGCTAAGTTCGCGAGGCTTCCGTCATAAAATTGAGAAATTGAACATTTTTTCAAATTTGACGAGGCGCCATCTTTAATTTTTTCGAAGTTTCGGCATAGTCTCTATAAACAAATGTGCTCATCGTGTCAAGTTTAAGAGACTTTCCTTGAAAAGAGGGAAAATTAATCATTTGTTTGTAATCAAAACAGCCGCAAATGATAGGTTTTTCCCCAATTATCAATATTAGTACTTCCTTTGTAGCTATTGACAAGACTTTTTCACTGTGTCCTTTCTGTTGAAAACCACAGAAAATACCATTTTGGTCATTTTTTATGGGTCCGCAATTTTGCAAATTTCGAAAAAAAAAATTGCCGCTAGCCTACTTTTTCGCGTTTAAAGGAAGATTGCGATTCTCGGCTTATAGAATTCAACGAAAACTGAGAAATTAACTTGAATTTTTCAGGTGAAATATGGTACAATCCTAATCATAGTCGGTTTACTTAGGAGGCATCCCGAAAACATAAATTTCATGATACAAACTTTAGCCTGCTCTTTCAAGTGATACTTTGTTCAGAGCAGGTGTGCCGAACGAGAAATTTAAAATCCGGCAAAATGTTTTCAAAGAGATCATATAATAAGAATTAAATCCTCTGTTTCTTGTTGCAGTGCTAAGTTCACAGTTTGAATGTTTACCCAATGGCGAACCTATTCCTGGCAATCCTCGTTGCGGACCTTCCAATTCTCCTGAAACGCCCCTTCCTCTTGTCAGAACTCATCATCCACGTTCGGAAGACATGTCTTCTCCTCTTGACGAGCCTGCTCTTCGTTCCGGGTCAAAATCCCCTCCTGCCGAGTCTTCTCATCGTGTCAGGTCCAAACCACCTCCTGCTGAGTCTACTGTTCGTGTCAGGTCGAAATCCCCTCCTGCCGGGTCTGCTCTTCGTATAAGGCCCAGGTCTCCTCCTGCCAGTCGCTTGCCTTCTTCACGCCTAGGTAGTCTTAAAATTTAAGAAATGAGATTTGTTAGGCTTGTTCCCTGAACGAATCTAAACCGACATTACGAAATTCGAAGATACATTTTTCCTCGCGATGCACCAATTCGCATGAAAGAAAAAAAAAGAATTGTGCCCATGCCAACCCAAGAACAAACTGTATTATCAGCGTCCGATGGCTACGTTTTTGCAATATTCGAAAGAGGAAATACTATTCTTCGTGATATCGGGATGCTAGGAGTGCGAGGGTCGCTGTTCAGTCAAGCGTGACAAACAAAAGGAGGACCGCACTCTCGCCGCGTTAGTTGCATCAGGTCGCGTAAGCTGCATGCGTACAAATTTAACTGAAATCTTTCATGTGGCCCTCCCTTTTCACGTTCGGACGGTCTGGATTTGCGTCGAATGCCATAAACGAAACCTTGCACAAATCCAAGTTCTAGTGTATTTTATAAAACTGTATTCCCCCCCTAAATTCGAAAATTTTATGATTAAGGTTTTTATCAAAATAACAATATTGAGTTCTATTATAAAATATAATATTTATAAGATTCGAAAATATTTTAATTATTTTTAAAGCTTAGTTTACAATTTAACCTGTAAAAAAATCTTGTTGAAAACTAATAAAAAATGTAGCTGATAAAATTGACTTAATTAATGCGTCCCATACATTTCAGATTTTCGGAACATCTTCCCACTTTCAAATATTATTGAACACAATTCTATAAGTCACTTTATAAAAAAAGTTTCTTAATATAATTCACTATGAATCTTTATTTTCCCTAATTACTTTGTCAACCATGATTTCAAAAATTCATGTAGTTTTACTCGACTATTACGTAAAAGATTGTATAAATTGTAATGTCAGTTTTAAAGAATTTATTGATTTCACGTTTTTCCTCAAAAGTGTCGCGAAGAAAATGCGAGTAACTGATAATGACCGCCTTGACGCCTATCAAATGTAAGATAACGACTCTAGAATATATATTTGTGTAGTAAATGATGTAATGAAGAGCTAGAATATTCATTAGTAAGCTTTTTAATTAAATTCTTCATTAATACATTAATTAATTTTTCCTCGAATCAGAAAAAATTAGGATTGTTTCTGCTCCCATTTTATCTTTAGCGGCTATCCTGAATTCCATTGGTGAATATAATAACAAACCTGTAATTTTCAGTACTTTTTAAAAAGGTTTTGATGTATATCCCTATTGATACGGTATTTGTGCCGCTTGTTCACGTGCACATCAGGGTGACCCTGAAACACGCGGCTACCTTTTTCTTATTATCTTTGCTCCCAGTTGTAGGTTACATTTCAATGGCCAAAAAAATGATGTCTTCCAAATTCATTGACTAAAAAATTACTGAAAAACGTCATAAATTTTGAAATATTTACAACAAAGGATTATTTTTTCAGTGCTTGGATATTTGTGAACTTTCTCTTTATTTTTTTATAACTTTTTCATGAAACGAACCAGAAATATACGAACCCTTTTTGGACCGAAAACTAGAGGTTTTAAGCTTCAGAACAGGTGTGCCAGAAAATAAAAACATGCCGGAAAAGAAAATTAAAATCCGACAAAATATGCGGGGAGAGAATACACCAGAAAAACTGAATCCTCTATTTCTTGCTGCAGCGTTAAGTTCACAGTTTGACAGTTACCCAATGGTGCCTCTATTTCTGGTGTTCCTCGTTCCGGACCTTCTTATTCTCCTGAAACGTCCCTTCCTCGTGCCAGATATCATTCTCCGGTATAGGCTTCTCCCCCAGCCGAGTTTTCTCATCGTGCCAGGCCCAGGTCTCCTCCTGCCAGCCGCTTGCCTTCTTTACGCCTGGCTAGTCTTAAAATTGAAGAAATGAGATCTGTTAGGCCTGTTCCCTACACGAATCTGAACCAAAGTTTCGAAATTCGAAAATATACTTTTCCTCGCGATCCACTAATCCAAGTAAAAGAATACACACAACTTATGCCCATGCCAACCGAAGAACAAAAGCGTATTATCAACGCAAGATGTCTACGTATTTGCAATATTCGAGAGAGGATATACTATTCTGCGTGGAATATATAAAACTGAAATTCAAAAAGGAGTAAAAATTAATATGGGCAGCAAAAAGGTAGAAAAGATGACCCCAGAAAAAATAAAGGAATCTCCCTCAGGCAAGAATCGCCCATTCTCAAGAAATATTGGAAAAATGATGTTAGACGACTTTTGTCCACAACGTCCACAAATGTTTTTATTCCAGAGAACTATGCGTTTTCAATTTTTCTTTGATTCACGGCACAATTCTTAACTTATTTTTACGAAATTAAGCTAAAATCCGTAAAATGCAAAAGGATATGAAGCTTGTCCAGAACTTTGTCAAGGGCCAAAGACGAAAGTGTGCTTTGTAGAACACAAATCAATAGAGGTGAAGGTTTATAAATTAAATTAACAACAAAAAATGTATTTACACTTTTTCTGTACAGACCATTCGCGTATTCCGCAAAACTTGCACATTCCCTTTGCAAAATAAATATACTTTTTGAAAAGAGAACAAAAAGTACTCTGATAGTCTTTAGACGGGAATCTCCAGATTACTAAGCTGTATGATTTTTTTCAATTGCATTAAAAACAATAGAAAACAAGACAAAAAAGGGGGAAAAAATCATTTTTATAGATCATTAGAATTTTTAAAAAAACTTTTTTCCAGTTATCGGGATTACACTATACTATCAATCTCCCATACCTAGCTATTTTTAAGAATCATTTTGCTTGTTCATTTATCCAGACGAGTTTTCATAAGTCTAAAATAGCTTTTTGCAATTGCGTAACAAAAATTGTATATTATACTTCATAAAAAAATTATAATATATTCTATCATAAATTTTTTTCCCCTTATTACTTGACCAACTTTGATTTTAAAAACTCATGTGGTTTTAATTGGCAAATACGTACAAGATTATATAAACTGCGATATCAGTTTTTACGAAATTAGTAATCACATTTTTCTCCTTGAAATTTATTCTAATGAGATGTAAATATCTGTGGAGGACAAGCTTGGGGCATATAAAATTCTAGATAACGATTGTAAAATACACATTACAATCTGTTGAAGATCTGGAATATTCATCAGATAAGTTGTGATTCCAAGCCTTCCTTAATACATTATTTGGTTTTTTCTCTTATTAGAAAAAAATGGGGATTGCTTCTACTCTTCTCTTATCCTTGGGGGTTATCCTCAACTCTATTGGTGAATATAATAATATAATATATCTATAATTTTCAGTAGATTATTGTGCACTATGCAAATCACAATGTGCGCAATTTAATCTAAGTTCCACCTTAATTGCGGTTTTTTTCAAACTTCGTTCAAGTTTTTCCCAAGAAAGAGTGTGTAAAGAAAGGGTATTCATACCATATGTGCACGTTAACAATCGTTACAAATCGAGCCAAATGTTAAAAAATGAATCGTTTAAAACGCCATCTTTCAATTTTTTAAATTTCAGTTGTAGTGCACTACTTCACAGTTTCTGGAAATAATTTTGCTTATTTTCCTCAATTTGAAGGCTTCCGTTGAAAAATACAGCAATAAAATATTTTTTCAAATTTGACTAGGAGCAATCCTGACGAAAAAGCTATAAAAAATACCATTTTGGTTATATTTTATGAGTCGGTCATTTTGAAAATTACAAACATTTTGTTTTTACTCTACATTACTTTCTTCGTATTTGAAAGCAGGTTCCGGTCCTCGTTCTATAGAAGTCAACACAAATTACGTGATATTTAAAAATCCCGTACTAATTTTATGTTTTACTTATGACCATAATTTAATCTATGTTTTTTCATCTGCATGAATTCTAGTGTAGAAATTATAGCCTGCTCTTTGTTGTGAAACTTGGTTTAGAGCATGGGGAAAATTGAATTTTCTTTTTTTACTTGCAGAGCTACGTTCGCAGTTTGATTGTTTACCCAATGGTGCCCCTATTCCTTGTGTTAATCGTTGTCAAACTTCTTATTCTTCTGAAACGTCTGTTCCTCCTGCCAGACCTCAATCTTCGGCCAGGCCTTCTCATTCTGCCGAGCCATTTCTTCGTGCCAGATCCAAGTCTCCTCCTACCTGTCGCTTTCCTTCTTTACGCTTAGGTGCACTTAAAATGGAAGAAATTAGATCTGTTCGGCTTATCCCTCACACCAATCCGAAACGGCAATTCGAAATTCAAAGATACACTTTTCCTCGCGATGCACAAATCCAAGTGAAAGGAAGATATCATATCCTTGGGCCTATGCCAGCCGAAGAACAAACTGTATTATCAACATCCGATGGCTACATCTTTGCAATATTCGAGAAAAGATCTACTCTTCTTCGCGGAATATATCAAAATGGCTTTCAAAATAGGGTAAAATTTAACATGCATACCGGAGAGGTTAAAGATATGACCACTAAAGAAATCGCGGAATCTCCCCTAGGCAAGGATCGCCCAATTTCAAAAAATTTTGGAAAAATGATGGTAGATGACTTTCTTTCATAAAGTTGAATTCATTTTTCTTGTAAATAAAACCAAGATTTTCGGCAGAAAACAACTGCCAACTACAATATAAAAAACTACAAACCGCAAATCTATTTTATAGAGAGAACTATAGATTTTCAACATTTCTTGGATTGAAGCCGCAATTTCGAACCTATTCTTATGAAATTTGGCTGCAGAATATATTTCTTGATTTCAATCATATATTCAGCGTCTATCGCACACAAACATTTTAAGAATTTTATTGAACTATATTCTCCTCCTCATTTCCAGATATTTACAATTAAACTTTTTATATAAATAACCATATTTACATAGCTATTTTATAAAATATAACATATTATAATAGTCTTAACGCTTAAAAATATTTTCCCCTATTTTTACAGTTTAGTTTACAATTTACTCTGTAAATTAATCTTTTTGAAAACAAATAAAAAATGTAGCTAATAAAATTGACTTAGTTATTTAATATTTGCTTCTCAAACTTCAAGTATTGTTTTTGCTGTTTGGATTGAGACTCTTCTCATTGGAACACACCTGCTAGAGATTTTCTGGAAATAATCCAGAAGATGCAATTTGGAGCCATTTTGGAGAACAAAGCATTTAAATAATTGCGAGTAAATGTCAATAGAGGAGGCGTAAATGTATTTCGAATCGTCAGTTGCTCACCTGATAGAGTTCTTGGTTGGTAGCCGGAAGATTGCGTTTTCGATACTCGCTGCCCGTACTTTTTTGTTTAGTTTATTTATCAAAATGCTTATTTATTTGAAGAATTTTTTAAAAGAAGGTTAAATTGTCACCAAAATAGTTTAGATTCTAAACAAATAGTTAAATATTTAACATATAAATATGAATTCTCCACAAAGAATGTAATATTTAATATTTTCACAAAAAAATATGAATTTTCGACTGAAATGATCAATTTTCCATAAATAAAGATTTTCCATACAAAAAATGGATTTTTATCAAAAACATTCATTTTAAACAAAATAGTTAAATTTTCAACCAGAATGATGAATCTTTAACTGAAATAGTTCAATATTCAGTAAAAAAAAATAATTTTCAACCAACAAAAAATGAATTTTTAACTAAAGAGATGCATTTTCGACTAAAATGATGAATCTTAAACGGAAAAATGAGTGTATAACAAAGTGGTTTTACCGGCAGCCAAGTAGTTTAATCTTGAACCAAAAGAGATTAATTTTCAATCAAACGATTGCATTTTTATCAACAAAAAAAAATAAATTTCAGGGTTGGTAAAAAATATTCACACTAAGGTATATTCAGAAACTTTTTCTATAAAGCACCGCAAAAAAAATTTCCAAATAAATTGAAAAAAGATATTTTAGGCATAAAATATGACGAGATTACACTATACCTTCAATCTCCCATACGTAGAAATTCTTAAAAATCATTTTGTCATACATTCAATCCCGCCAAGTTTTACAAATTCTAAATGACTTTTCAAAATTTGTTAAAAAATATTTTATAGTGTGCTTCCTTAGAACAGTTTTTAAATATATTTTGTTATAAATATTTTGATATTAATTAGTTGCTTACTTTAATATCAAAAATCACAAGTGGCAGATCCAATATGGCGGCAAAAATTTCAAAATGTTTACATATTTATATGAAACTTTGTGAAAAGGTAAAATATTATATAAATTGTGACATCAGTTTTAACGAATTTCGTCATTGAATATCTTTCCTTGAAACCTATGCTAATGAAATGCAAA
>JAABKJ010007008.1:0-21364 GCA_011634705.1 Andricus grossulariae
CCATCCACACATCACTACTTTACCACCGAGCAATTCACGCCTATCCCGAAAGGGAAACGGCTTAATGATATAATAATAATAATAATAATAATTGAAGTCTTTGTGAATTCTTTTAAATATATCCGAAATCTTCAGGAAATCATTGCAATGTTGTCAAATCTTTGGAAATCTTTGCAAAATATTTGAAATATTTTGTAATATTTGTGAAATTATTTAAATCTTTGTGAAATTTTTCGGAAATCAATAAAGTCTTTTAAATCTTTTGAAATTATTTTAAAATCTTTGCGAAATACTTGAAATATTCAGTAATATTTGTGAAATTATTGAAATTTTTTAGAAATTGTTGAAGTCTTTGTGAAGTATTTGTGAAGTCTTTTAAATATATCAGGACTCTTTGTTCAATCTTTGAAATCTATCTGAAATCTTTGAGAAATAATAGAGGTCTTTGTGAAATCTATCTGAAATTTTTGCAAAATATTTGAAATCTTTAAAATCTTTGGGAAATCACTGAAATCTTTGTGAATTCTTTCAAAATATGTGCGAAATATTAAAAATATTTGAAATATTCGGTAACATTTGTAAAATTATTGAAATTTTTGAGAAATGATTGAAGTCTTTATCAAGTTTTTTAAATCTATCCGAAATCTTTCAAATCTTTGAAATCTATCTGAAATCTTTTTTGACATAATAGAAGTCTTTGTGAAATCTTCTAAATCTATCCGAAATATTTGCGAAATATTTTAAATCTTTGTGAAATCTTTATGAAATTTTTGCGAAATCTTTTTAAACTATCCAAAATCTTTGCGAAACCTGAGAAATCTTGAGGATTAAACTATTTGGTTGAAAATTCATCTCTTTAGTTGAAAATTAACTTTTTTGGTGAAAATTCAAGAATTTGGTTGACATTTTTTTTCTTTCTTGATTGAAAAATGTTTCTTTGTTGAAAATTAATCTGTTTGGGTAGAAATTTGATCTTTTCTGATAGAAAATTTAATTATTGGCTGAAAATTCATATTATCTTTGTGAAAATTAAACCTTTTTGTAGAAAATGAAACAATTTAATAGAAATTTTGTTCCCTTATTAAGGGAAAACTATTTTTTTGTTAAAAATTCACCTCTTTTGACAGAAAGTTAATCCTTTTTAGTTGAATTCAAATTTTTTAAATTTTAAATACATTTTTTTTTGTACAAATATCAACTATAACATTTTTTGTTGAAAAATAATTTTGTTTGTTCAAAATTTCTCTTTTTTGGTTGAAAATGCAACCGTTTGCTTGAAAATTAATATTTTTTGGTTGAGTATTCAACTGTTTAGTTGAAAATTCATCTCTTTATTTGGAAATTAAGTTTTTTTGGTGAAAACTCCACAATGTGGTTGAAATTTTTTTCTTTCTCGACTGAAAAATGTTTCTTTGATGCAAATTCACCCTTTTGGGTAGCAACTTGTTCTTTTCTTAATAGAAAATTCAATTATTGGTTGAAAATTCATATTATCGTTTTGAAAATTCTACCTTTTTGTAGAAAATTAAACAATTTTTTAAAAATTTTGTTTCCTTATTGTCGGAAAAATATTTTTTGGTTCAAAATTCAACTCTTTTGGCAGCAATTAAATCTTTTTTAGTTAAATTCAACTTTTTTAAATTTCAAATTATTTTTTTGTATTATTATTATTATTATATTATTATTTTTTGTACTATTTTTGGTTGAAAATTATTTTTTTTGGTTGAATATTTCTCTATTTTAGTTGAAAATTCAACTAAGTGGTTAAATTTCTAACTGCACATTGTTAAAAATAGATTTTCTTGGTTGAAAATTTTACAAGGGGCTCACTTCGGAAATCTTGTTCAAAGTTACTATAGAATCAAATAATGAAAGATTCAGAATCACGAAAATCAGATTCAGATTTGTAAGATTTCTGAGATCCCAAGATTCAGCGATTCAAAAACAGTTGCAAAATCTTCAAAGTCTTTCAAATCTTCAAAAATCTTCGCGAATCTTGGAAAGTTCCTCGAGAGATCTTATGAAATCCATCTGGTTATAGTGAGAGATCTGAAATCCTAAATCGATAATTGTAATTTTTTTAAATTTTGGGATTGTGGGATTTAAATGATTTAAGGAGTGTACAACCCAACATCATATTATCTGAAGATTCATCTCTTTGGTTGAAAATGTAACTATTTTTTTGAAAATTCGTTTTTTTTTTGCATTTCAACTAAAAATTTAATCTACGGTAGGAAATTTATCTTTTTTAGTTGAAAAGTAGTCTTTTTAGTTTAAAAATTCATATTTTTTATGGAAAATTTGACTTTTTGGTTGAAAATTGATCTTTATGGTCAAAAATTAATCTTTTTAGTTGAAAATTGAACTATTTGGTTCAAAATTGATCTATTTTGTTGAAACTGCAAAATTTTTACCCGAAATGTTAGGAATTTGAAGCGTTTAAATTTGAATTGAATATAGTACCTACATTAATTTTATTTAAAAGAATTAATTCTCCTATTTTCCTGAAGAAGCTCCTTATTTTTCCTGTTTTTAGAGCATTTTGACCTATACAGCTTGTTATCGATATAGTTAAAAAAATTAATATTCATCTGAAAAACTAAATTATGTGAAGTTAATTTAAATAAAAATAAGAAGTTGAAAACGATGTAAAGTTTAACTAATAATCTTGCTCATAATATAGAAATAAAGTACCCATAATTTGAAAAAAGTCAAATTTTTAAATACTCCTCTGATTATTTCCTGTTGAAAAACAGGGGATTGAAAAACACATAAAATACAAATTTATTTCATACAAGTTGTGGCCTTTGCACAAAATTAATTTATTAGAACGGTTAATATTATAGAAACTTCCATATTAAAATTAACATTCGAGGCTGGTTTTAAAAAGCATGAACAATGAGTGCCAGGTACTTTTTCCCAGAGATTTATTTGAAGTTCGTTTATACAATATAGAAATTTAATGACGCGTGGAGATCTAAAAATGCCTGGGCAAGTAGATAAAAATTATGTTAAAATATACAACAAACGAACAGACATCTTTGATATCAAAACAAGCTAATTCGTCTTACATAGAATTTTCAACAGCAGAATTTCTGCTCGTCGAGTACGATACGCAAAAGGCATCCTACACCCAGTGGTATAAATACAATCGTGAATGAAAACCTTAAAAAATGGCAGATTACTTAAGTGCCAGCAGAAGCTGCATCTTTCCTCATTTTCTTCTTTACGTCGTAGCATATATAATTATTTTCCAATATTTCCGCACATACGTACCATTCTCTGTACGTAACAACTAATCGCTTCATTTATACATGTGTAATATTTATAGAAAATTATACTAACTACGTCGATATATACATAAAAAGGCAAATGTGAAATACCTGAACGATTCTCGTCTGTTTATTATAAAAAATATGTTTTTTTTTGCTATGTTTGTTCATATATCGCAATACCAATACTATTATTAATATTGTAGCAGTACAGCGAATTGCAGTAAGTATATTCACATTGTTGCATTAGTTTCTAGTCTTATTTTTACATTACGTAACGTTAGTATCTTGCCTGAGTGTACCGATGTCCGAAGTAGGTATATTAATCAAAGTAACATTTCTAAACGCAGAACCGACTAAAGTAATTTTTCCTGTATTAAACGTTCCCAGGCAATAACTCAAGCATTTGCCTTTTATAAAACAAAAACAAACGCTTCGAATGAGACCCTTCAAGCAATACGTAATGCAATCTTTCTCTCATTTTTTGATTCTTCACCAATCAATACTGCAGTTGTGAGCTACGTACTACTTGAACGATCCCTATTTACCCTTCGATAAATGCACGAACCGTACCATTAACTCATATGGCTTCGGTGCGATTCATATTATAATTTATAAGCCTTGACATTGGTATACATTCATTTAAACGGAGTACAAAAGCTAATTTTGTAACCGTCCGTATTCCTCAGATTTTTTCCAATTTGAGTCGAAGAATTATTCGCACTATGATTAACTTTATGCAACGAGTACACGAATGTAGCAATTTTTTATAGTCGCAATTAAATTTTAATTAATGCTTAATGGTCGTATTTTAATGCATCTGTGTTAGACCAAAGACACAAATTCTACAACTGCATTGAAACGCGACAGATTCATTTCCGTTTCTTTTTTTTTTTGTTTTACAAGAGTAAAACTCTTGGACGCGACGGTGGAATTTTCGCAGAAAATTCACACCTGCAAGACAAATCACTAGGAGCATAATCTATAGACACGAGTCAGGAAGAAGAGTTCTGATTAAGAGGAAGAAAACGGGAGCGATTGTGGTTAAACCACACACTCTTCTAGAAAAATTACTGCACATTTCTGATTCATGTCAGATGCCTTCATCTCATTCTATCTTTTTTCTACTGCGAAATCCTTAAAACGTAAGTGCTCAATCCTTTTCGAATGAGACATAAACAGAATTTTAGCTTCTGCAAAACGAAATCACAGAAATTCTTCTGCTTTAAGCAACAATGTCATGACCTTCTAAAGAAGAATATACAAAGAAGAAACTCGTTAATAACAAAATTATAAAGAGCTTTATGGAAAAGCGCATGAAAGGCTTTTCTCATTTACAAAATAATAAAAATCATGGTGTCATCCATATTAGGTTTAATAATTCACAACCACTCTTCCTCCTGGATACCGTCAACGTTAAAAACCGTAGTACATACTATCTATCCTGGAAAGGTATTTAGCTAGTTCAAAACTAGCAGAACTCGTTGTCTCTCGCATATTGTCATCGCGTACGCGTGACTAGGATGAAGTCAAAGCAACGCAACTTTATTTTTCGTTAAGAGTTATTATTCTTAAAATAAATGTCCCCTGCGCTGCGTGGCGAAATTCATGACGTCAAGGACGTGCGATTTTGCTGTAAACAGCATGTTTGAACTTCTCCTGATTACCAATCTCTTTGGAGTCTAGATTGGTGGAGCCTCACTCCTTGCGCTCGGTATCAGGTTTCGATTTCGGTTCCATTGTTGAGGTGCGGGAGTGATGAGGATTCGTTTGATTCCTACGAACCAGAAGGACGTTTCCGTCGGCTGTCTGTTGAAGGGTGTACTCGTATGGGTTATATGGGTTGCCGTCCGGATCCCGCAGAGACTGCAATTTTAAAGAATCTTGTTAGTTTTCTTTCTATTCCATATCCTGATATAGTTTTATTATTATTATTATTATTATTATTATTATTATACGATGATGTTTAATTATGTAGAAACGTTCTGAATTGAATTCTTTCAAATAAAGAACTTCATGATCACACGATTTCAAATTTAAGTTTTTAAAATAAAAACTTTCAAAATTGAGATTGAAGCTTTATAAATTAGGCAACTTAAAGAAATTTTGAATTGGAATGTTCATGGTGAGACACTGTCCAATTTCAATACTCAAAACTGAAAAATTTCTATTTGAAAATTGAAGAAAATGAATCATTTAAAATTGAAAAATATTTGACTATGGTAGACTTCAAGCATGAACAATTCTAAATCAAGTGTTAAGAATCAAATTGCAAATTGAAAGCCTCAAGAGTTGAACATTTTTTTTAATTGTGAATTTTTGAAATTTCAATGCCGAATTTATCAATGTTGAACGTTATAACTTCAATTTTATTTCGAAATTTTTATTTTAAAAATTAAAATTGAATTGGTTGAATTTCAAGAAGTAGAACAGTTTGACAATTGTCAATTATAAATAATACAAAAATAATTTTTTGGGGATTTTCCATTTGATAGAACAACAAATAAAATTTTTGAGCAAAATCGGGGATGGATATTTTTCCAAGGATTGACCATTCTCTTATTTATGGTTTCTTTGTCTTTTTACAGGGTTACTACAAAATCCTAATTTCGAAATTTTTAATTTTCCCTGGCCGTTATAAATTTTTATTTCGGTATAAAAACAGCCGGACACCTAGGAGATGAATAATGTTAATATAAAAAATATTTGTTTTTAAATTTATCATAAAGACTTGCAGTGACAATACATAGATGAATTTTTAACCAATAGTTGATTTTTCAATAAAAAATATGAATTTTCAACCAAGGAGATTAATTTTCTATCAAAATGAATTTTCTACAAAATGCATGAAGTTTCACCTAACAAAGATAAATTTGAGGTAAAAAATCTTAATTTTTAACCCAAGAAAAAGAATTCTCAAGAAAATAGTTAAATTTTCAATGACAAAGATGAATTTTCAACGAAAAAAGATAAATTTCCAAAATATAATAGCTAAAATTTTCAGTAAAAAAATTAATTTCCAATTGAAAAAAATTTTTTTTACCAAAAAGATCAATTTTCTACCAAAAAGAAGAATTTTCAACAAAATAGATCAATTTTCAACCAAAAAATAAATTATTGAACCAATGAGATAAATTTTTAACCAAGTATTTAAATTTCCTACCAAAAAGATGAATTTTACACAAAATAGTTAAATTTTAAACCAAAAAGACCAATTTTTCACCGCCAAACAGGGAATAATTAAATTTTCAAAATTTGCAAAAATGAAAAAAGAATTTTCGACAAAGTAGTTCAATTTTTAACAAACAAAGAAGTTTTGAACTAAAATGACAAGTCAACCATTTTTTAGCAAAATTGTTGAATTGTTAACAAAATGTTAAAATTTTCAACCACAAGATGAATTCTCAACGAAAAAACGTATAAAATGAAAAAAAAACGGAAAACTACACGTTTGTAAGACATAGTTGTTGTTAACACATTTTCTTTTATAAATCTAATTTTATGAAGGTTCCACGTTTACCTAATTAACATAATTTGCATGTATCCATCCCCTTAAATTCAATGAAGTTTTCAAAACAAAAAGACCATTTAAAAAATGTACAGATATTCCAGAAGTTTTTTCTTTTTGATAAGCTTTTCTTAACGAACCTGGAAAACGTGACGGTAAAGTTGACTGAATTTGTCTTTAACGCGCTGCCTTTCCATCAGCATGAAATCTCGTTCTCGGATTAGTCTCATTTTACGGTCACGCATTTCTTTAACCTGATCAGCGAGGCTCATGATCTGATCAAGTTTGCGCTTGCGGCAGTTTTGTGCTGCAACTTTATTCTTTCCTCGTCTTCTGATGTCGCGAATCAACGAAAGTTGGGCTTCGCTAAGATCATACTTGCTGAGGCGTTCATTAAATTCGTCCATGGGCAAGTTGATGATGTCGTGCACTGCGATAGGTACATTCAAAGCTCGGGCGCGTTTTTCATCTCTAGTCAGGTGCTCTTCTGCCTCGCTCTTACGGGCTGAAACATGTACAAAAAATTATTAATATTGTTCAATCGTGACTTAAATTAATGAAATAGTATATTATGCTACAAGGGCGAGATGACGGATTTTACTGACTCGCCTGCGGCTCGTACTTGCTCGCCTACGATTCGTACTGAAAACGTACACAATTTAATAAACTACCTCTCCCCCATGATTCATACGATATTTCATCCCAGGTGAAAATTCCTGTACAGGAACCTCAGAGGATCCTGGACATGTTCCTCGACACGATCCTGCACAGGTAACCTCGACGGTTCCTGTGCAGGAATTTGGCGAAGGAAACTGAAAAACTCGCCAATCTTGGTCGTGTGACCTTAGATGTTGTTAAATTCGGCGGCTTTATAATTAGAAAAATTAATATATTGTGTTGAAATTTTGGCAAGTGGTTCAAAATATATAAGGGCACGTCTGTTTGGCTTATTTTCGTTTTTATTTTGTTTGAATAATTCTATTTTAGCTAGGGCTCTGGAACCCTGCTCTCAATTACATGTCAAATTAAAAATCCCTTCAAATCCGTAGAAATCTCTTGACATTTCATAATATTTCATTTATTTCCCCGAAATCTCTTAAAATACACTATATTCTGTAAAATCATTTAAAAATTGGTACATCCTTTAAATTTTCTGAAATCCCTAGAAATTTCTTAAAATCCCGTACATCCTGAAATATTTAATATCTTTTAAAATTCCTTCAAAAAGGTTTCAATCTTCGAAATCATTTAAGACCCCATGAAATAGCATGAAATCTGTAGACATCCCTAGAAGTGCCTTAAAATTGCATTCACATTCATTTACTTCTTCAAGTTCTGGAGAAATTTATTGGGATTCCCTAAAATCCCTCGGAAACTTGGAAATCCCTGGAAATTTGTTGAAATCTTGTAAAGTATCCCAAAATCTTTCAAATCCTTTGAAATCCATGGCAACTTTTTAAATCCCTAAAGTCCTTGGAGATCCTATAAAATTGTGAAGGTTTGCTAAAATCTCTAAAAATTCCTCAAACACTTTGAAACCCAGTGAATTATCTTGAAATTTGCCATCTCTCTTAAAATTTCTCAAAAAAGTTTGAAAACTTTGAAATTCCTTAAAATGTTTTTAAATCTTTTGAAATGTCGATTTTTGAGATAACGGATATATTATTTTAGCCAATCAGCGAATAGTTACATTATTGAGCATTTTGAGAGAATAGTAGCGTTAGTGTCATTTTTCTCAAAATAGTAGCAAAATAGTTGCATCCTTAAAAAAAGTCAAGAAAAGTCAATAGTGTCGTGAATCTCAGGACTGCTCTTCCATATTCATATGAAATATTCGATAAAAAGTATATTATATTTTTTTATATCTTAAGTATATATTCTCGGTCAAAAAGTAGACATTGGTAGATAAAAAATTCGTTATTGAAATAACTATCTCAAATAACTACCTACGTCAAATAATTTATGTGCTAACACAAGATACTCTTTTCGGGATATTAATTTTTTTTTATTTGTCTGATGTTTTGTTAGCATAATGATTCACAAAACTGTAAAGTCATCTAAGCTTATAAATTTTATAAAGTTGACTAAGAATTAACTTTTTTTTAGTAAGATAATCCGTGGAGGATCTTTAGAAAACCCATTTTTAACCAACTAATCTTGTACAATATATTATACAAAAAGGCTAAACCGGGATAAGGATATTCTCAAGCATCAGTACGTTCGGTTCCTTGGGAAATATATAACGAAGAAAAATGAGGGAGAAAAAAATATAATTGTATTATAATAATCAGCGAATCAGCGAATATGAATAATGCGTTAATTACCTTTCTTATCACGCGATAAAGGACGTTGTAATGATCCAGAACTTTCTGCTGGAAGATGATAGGTGTGATTGTGGTGAATGTGCTCAATCGCTGGTCGCCCTGTAACAGACAATACAATAAGTCAATTGAAGCAATTTACTTTGCCTTCACATATATAATAAATGAACATCTTTTTGCCTTACCAGATTGATGACGTGCAAAGTCGACACTGCAACTGTATTTAATTTCATTCTGAGGACCTGCGGCACCTTCTATTGGACCAGAATAGGCATTTCCTGGAGCACCAGCAGCAACGGTTTGGGCATCATATTCATATTTCATCGGTGTAGTAGGATGCGCAGTGGCACCAAGGGGTGATCCTACTTAGAGGAAAAAGAAGATTCAGTAAGTCAATTTTGCATTTTATTTCCTCATTTTTCAAGAGTCAGAAAAACTTTAGCTTCAATTTCATCATCTTGATGAATCGCTATGTACTGACCGGTCCCCTGTTCCTGGAAGTATCGCTTAGCAAACATCTGATGCTTCTTCTGTGCAACTGGAGCCATGCTTCTGTCAGCTTGGCAACGAGGAGAGTTGCCATTTCTTCCATAACTGCAGTCGTAGGGCATATGGTATTTGCTGTAACATATTGAATCCATTTTATGGAAATTAATTCGTAAAAGCAGGAAAAGTAATCACAAGTTTCTTATTGAATGCCTCATTCTAAAAAATATTTTTATGTGAGTCATATGAATAGTTCGCAATCAAAGCTCTTATCTGATCAATAAAACATTATTTACGGCTCCGTGGAATTAAGAAAAATTTTGTGTTACTTTAGAAAGAAATGTTTGTTTAAAACTACTTGTTTCATTGGAGGAATGATTATTATTCCTTCAAATATATTTGAACATTGGCGTAAGACAATACGTCAAGGACAAGAAAATCGTCGTTGTCATCCATCAGTGTCAGTGTCAATATTAGAAGGTGAATTAAATGGAATTTTAGTAGATAAGGAAGAAAGAAATTACCTGGCATAGTCCATGGAATAATGAGAATCGGCTTGGGTATGGCTAGAATTTGATCCGGTTTCCATCCACTCGCCATCAGAAACAGATCCAACTCGTTCACTACCCATGCTGCTTACAGCACTATCACTGGAGGCATCCATCCTCTCATCCGTTACACAGGGTAAGGTGGTTACTCCAACCGATGTTGTTGTGCCACCTGCCTGTACTCCAGGAAGTGCAGCAGCTCCAGTTGGACCAGATGCATTGTTGCTGCTATTGTCCAGCATTCGCATGGTGTACATGCCTGAAAACAAAAACAAACAGTATTTCATTACAATACATCTTAAATTTCTGTTGCTGATAATGAATATCTTGAGTTGCATCATTTAATCGATCGACACAAAGTTTCTGAAAAATCCATACCTCTTCTTCTAGCACTCCAAGACTTTAACGATAGTTTAGACATTCCAAAGAAAACTTCACCTTCAAATTGATTCAAGCCAATTTTCAGAAGAGTCAATTTAGAGTTGAAACAATTAATAAACAATTCAAAAATATGCTCTCAAATAGGTTGGGAGAAGTATATACTATATACCACGCAGATTCGAAATACAGAACTGTCCTAGAACGGCTTTCGAACTCGAGCAAGATAAAAGACCATCAAGGTGTCGGAATTATATAATAGAGGAAACAATTTTAACATAATGAAAGAGCAAATAGTTGTTTAATTTACTTTGACGTTTTTTGTAAGGAGGGGGGGGGGTCCTCGTGACTGCTTACTGTTTGTCATAGGGTGAGAGGGGAGGTAAAATCTTACTTCAAACACAACAGTCGTTTTTTATTACTACTTAATAATAATATGATGGGGGGTCTACAAAATCCTCACTGACACTTGTTTTGTAAGAGGGAAAAGAGAATTTTAGCAGATTTAAAGTTCTTTAAAATTGTATTACTAAGGAGTAAAGCTTTTAAATTAAGTTTAAATTTAAATCATCTTCAATTCGAAAAAAAATACGAATGATAAAGTGCAATGAATTGATCAACTGTTATGCTTATGAAAGAAAGGTTCATCAATCTTCTAATCGATGAACCTTTCGCATTCAAGGCATTTTATATTGAGCTATTTGGTTTAAACATTTCTATAAAAAAAAACACTTGTGACCAAAATAAGCATTGAGAATCGGATATACCTTGAAAATAATTGTAAATTTTTCCATTGCATAAATTATTTTTATTTGCAATAAAAAGGAAATGGTTGAAAATTTTTCGTTCGTATCGTCCTCACCGACAGAAGAAGGCAAAACTGTATGAAATATACAAATGTGCTGATATGACATTCCGAGAAATAGTCAGTGACGCTAACTGCTGGATCGTACGTGACTGGATTCAGATTCCAATCGCACCTTTTACGACATTCTTTTTCTTTAGCTAGGGATTCGACATATAAAATAAGAATTAATTCTTCTATTCATAAGCCACCCGTTAGAATGCATATTTTCCTCTCTAAATTTGAAATACCTGACTGAGGCGAATCAGTAAGGATTTTCACTGATTAATCAGTGATGTTCAATGATTATTCAGCGAATTTGGCTGATTATTCAGTGGGACTTCACTGATTAATCCGTTAATATCCTAACTGATTTTACTCAGGATAGCTTCAAATTGAAACAGTGTAAAACGTTACACTGATTTATGATGAATGATCATGATTTAAAAACAAATACGTTGTTAACAAATAAAATAATGTTTAAATACATAGGTCTTGAGTAAATATCGATGAAATATAGCTAATTACAGTTTGTAAAAAATTGAAGTAAATATGACGTGTTTACTTTTTTCGTAACTTTCATATTATAGTTGTGTAATTTATCAATCTGTTAAATAAAGTCATAATAACGACAAACAAGTTGTGAAAAAAGGTTTATATATTTTTTAGTGATTGTGAAAAAAAAAACGCAAATACAGAAAACGATAAACGAAGCATTAAGGAAGAGAGATACATCTCTTTGAATTATACTTTTTAAGGAAGATCTGAGACATATGGTTGTTGCATGTATTGAAAACAGTATTTTTTAAATATTTTAGCAGCTGATAGCTAGTTTCTGCGAAAATGAAAAACTACTTTCTTAGTTCACTGTAAAACGTACCTTGCGCTCATGAGAAATTTGATCAATTCAACAAAAAATAATACAAAAGAATTTTGCTACGATTTCAATTTGAAATTAGACAATTCCTTCGCCGTTCGAATGAACATAATTTTTTCTGATATGTGCACTAAGAAAAATAGATTATGCGGATTATAACGTTTATAATCTTGGATTTTAAAATTTGGGACTGCAATATATATTGATATTAAGCCGTGTAATCTGGATTTTATTTTTTTAAATGCTGGATTATAAAACGTAATATCTAGATTTTGCCGCTTAATATTTATATCAACAGCTGTCCCAAATTTAAAAATCCATGATCATAAATGGTACAATTCATATTTCTTAGTGTGAGTGAGTCGTCATCTTGGTTTATGGCAGTTACTTTTTGCATTAGATTTTAAACTTAAAAAAGGGATTTTTAATTTTTTTTAATTGCAGATAAAAAATTTTGGACGAATGCTTATCATGTCCGGAAGAAAATAAAATCGTATAGGTATAAAAATGTATTCTACACATGCCTTAGTCCGATTTTAACACGGAAGGCGATTCTTTATTAAAAGGCGATGCTGTAACAAGTGGTTTGGCTTTTCGTTACGAAATTATTTTTGTTATTCTTATGGACAAAAGAGTTGATAAGGCTAATTGCACTTTCGATTGACCTCGTTGTCGAGAACGATGGCCGGGAAGAATTGCGAATGGCAACCAGCTTAGTGGTTGTGTTAAATTTTCTTGGTGAGTCAGCATGACTTTCCGTTTGACGATGTGATAACGTTATCATTAAATGAAGCGCGTTGGGTCGTATAGGTTCGGACTTTAACGTGTGTCAAAAATATTCCTAGATAAGTAACAACATCTTAACGAGTACAGATGTACTTACAGTATAGTATGGAGTAAAAGACAATATACTAAAGTAAATGTTTACTTTAACCAAGATCATTTATGTAGCCAGTACTCTAGGATTCGTTTTGGCTTTGCCACGTTTGATAAAAGATTAGTTAAAGTAGGCGAACTGCGCCTAAAAAAGGATACTATTTAAAATGTTTAACTTTTATATTTTCAAATGTAAAATGTATCTAAACTTCGAAATCGTGACTAGCTTAGCCGTGACTAACTTTATCATATGACTAACTCAACCTTGACTTAAAAGCAAGCTTAAAAACGATAGACTGATGGACATCTAACAAAGAGTATAAGGGTTTTGACCTAGGTCTACCAAACCCTAAAAAAGGTGTATTGAAAGTAGGGTTTATGTTAAGATTTGACACTTGTTATTCGCAATAATTTTGAGAAGTAATAGTTCAATTTATCAAGGGATTATCAGGTTCTGATTTCTAGGTTGATCGGAGAAAAAGCGACGGCCATCAATTATTTTTTCGCGTTTGTCGGTCGTAAGTCAGGGTCGACAAATACGTCGACAGCAATACTACTTAAGCGCATAGAAATTCTAGATGACATAGCAATTTGTGAAGACATATTTTCTTCGGATAACGTGAATAGATTGGAAGCAAAATTCTATATTTTGTTTCTCGTTTGATAGATAAGATGGACATCACGAACTTGAACATCAAATTGAAAATAAAGAAAGGTGATTATAGCATTGTTGACCTAGCCAGGATGCTCAGACATAATTCTACAGGAAAGTGTAAAGGTCAGAACCTTCATCATACTTCTCTTTCCTAAATAGTTTCTAAACCATCCTTAGAGCAAAAATATTATATTAAAATGATTAAAATTTGAATTTCTTATGACACGTGTTACGTACTTGGTATGTACACGATGACCCCCATGCTCGCCATTCGTACACCCTGTAGAAGTTGAATCTCTTTACAATTATTCCTTCAGCTTTTCAAAGATTTTCAAAAACTCTTGTTTCAAGGGCTAAATATCGAGAATCTTGGCAGTGTAATATATGCTGTAATGGGTGTAGCAATGCATATACGTAAAAAGGGAAGTTAAAGCCTTTTCAGGCACCACCGAGGCGTTTAGCGCCTCCAGTTTGCCAGATGTTTCCTTTCTCTCTTTCACAATAGTTCCCAGGAGTGTGCCGGCATCACAAGCCGGTGCTTATTATTGACCACAGGATAACGCGTTTATGCTAATCAAGATTATCCACTTATCGAATAAAGAATCACTCAGATTGTCTAGTAGAAACCGTGGTTTCTCAACGAAATCGATCACTTGAATACACAAATTACAAATTAGCACACTTTAAATCATCCAATCCGCACACTTGGAATTTGTAATATTACACTTGACATTGTATAACAATCCAACAGCTGGGATGCACCACTACGCGTTTATTTCAAATGTAGGAATGATGTGCGTAACAGAAATCGCGGTCGTTACACCTCAAGATGAGGTGATAACAAATAAGGCAAATCGTGACAGCCTCAAGTATACATTGTACACGTTAGAGGCTAACCATATCTTTTCTCATTTCTTGCAATCAATTATAAATCATCCAGATTCTAGCCGACGGAAATAATCTCATGACTCAAGGACCACACAGATCAGAAGTAAATTTGTGAATGAGATTAAAATGCCACGTTTCTGACATATTGTTTCTTGAAAAGTTGTGCACCAGATCATGTTTAGATGCAGCGAGCGTTTTTTTTCTTTAAATAAAGTAGGTCAAATTCGTAATTTAATTTGTCTGAGGCAGATTTTTTCTTCTGAAATGACTCATGATTGAATACACTTAACTGATTGTTTATTGCATAGGTATGAGAAACCTCTTCCTCAATATCTAGTTTCTAGTGCTTCCGCAACATGAACCGCGCATTCGCGGTGCAGCTGAAATGAGTTGAAACGTGTGCAGCACATATTCGCGAGCGCGGTTTAAACATAACTAAAGTGGAATCGGATAGACAAGGCAACTCGCACGGGGCGTAACCACTTGCCTGGAGAGGCTGGCGACTCACTTACTTTTCCCTTCTTTATTGGACGATTACAAATCTACAGGGCAGTCCGTCTTATACCGGGGTCTTGGATTATGTTATTATGCATATGAGTTACATACATATATTTACTTCTGAAGTGCAATCAATTTTCCTGAGACTATAAACATAGTAAAATACCACTCCTTCCTTAGATATTCATTTATTATGGTGGGGAAATGATAAAACGTTCATGTCACTCAGAAAATTTTTTTTTGTCTATCTATACAAATTTTGGTTGATTCAACCAAATTTAGAAAATATGTTTCTTGAATCTACACAAATTTAGGTAGATTCAACCAAATTTTTGTTTGATTTAATCAAGGCCGAATCCAAACATCCAGGCGGTCCGTACGTTTATCTACGTTTCTCACACGGTCGAGTCTAAACGTACGGACTTGGTAAGGGGAAGGGGGAGCTGGAAAAGGGAAGGGGGCGTGGCTTGTGTAAATAATCTTGAAAATTCATCCATTCCTAATTCAGCCATTTCAAATTTATATGATCGTTTAAAATTGAATAATTTATCTTTGATTAATTAAAGGGTGTCACGGCGAAACTTTAAAGTGCCATTTTTTTCAAAATACGTTTTAAACAATTTTTATTTGAACAATTTGCACAAACATGCGAGATACGGAAAATTTAATAGCGTCTTTCGACTCTGCGGCAAAAATTACGAATACTATTTTTTCAATAATCTTATTTAAAAAATAATTTTGTTGAAAGTTTAACAAATTGAAAACAATGTAATGAAAAATCCAATTTTATTTTATATTAACGCTTTTATTAAATTAATTTTTCACTTTGGAGCCTTTTATTTGTATTTCAATATACGTTTCTAATGTTTCACTGATATATTTAAAGTTAATGAGAGTGTAAAAAATCAATTTTAAAAATGAAATTTTTTCATGGCACTTACATGGTTCTACCGTGACACCCTTCAATTGTCAATATAAATTCCACAAAATTTAATTGCAGATTTTTATTTTGCTATTATACTTGAAGATTGAAATGACTGAATTTTGAAAAGTAAAGTCCCAATTTGACAATTATTAATTTTGAATAATTTAATACTATGCGATTTTAACTTTAAGTTATTCAGTTGCTGACATTTGCCTGACATTAACTGACATTTAAATTATTCAGTTAATGTGAAGTAGGAATCGTTGAATTTGGCACGCTTCATTGTTTATTTGTTTAAATTGCTCAGTTTTTAATGTTTTCAACTAGAAATTGTTTAATTTTTAAACTTTTTTAAATAATTGAATTTTCAAGGTTTGTAAGTAAAAATTCTTCAGTATTTAACTGTGAAAATGACTGAATTTGTTTTACCATATGAATGAGTGAATTTATTTTTTGACTTGAAATCTGATAAATTCTTAATAGTAAAATCGATCCTTAAAACTTCTACGATTCCAATTTAAAATTCGCTGCATATTCTCTTCAGGTATATTTTTCTAGATCTTAATTTCCTCTTCCGGTATATTTTTCTCTTCTAGAGAGAGAAGTACTTAACCATTAATTTTCTATTGCGAGATTTCTTGCCGGAGATGAGTTTTTAAACTCATTTAATTAGGTTTACGATCAAATATACCGGAAGAGAAAATTAAAACCCGGTATATTTTGTCGGAAAGCAATACTTGACCTAAATTTTGAAATAGTGTATAATTTTTAAGCTCTTAGAACACCCTTATTTCAAGTAAAAGGCTTTCAATTCGTGAATTACCATTTCTGAATTTGAAATGATTTTCTTCAGGACAGATAACAAATTTTCAGGTTTAGAAGTTTTTTTTTAAATTTAATGATCAGATTTTATAAGTAGCCACTCCGTTTATATTTATATAATAAAATATTTCTAATCATTGTTAGAACTTTGCCTTTTTGAAAGAAATCAGTTGGATCCAATCTAAAATCTTTCAATTTAAAATCAAAGGTTAAGTTTTAAAGTATTTATATACAAGATATTATATCTGGAAGTTAAATCTCTGAATTGAAAGTTTGAAACTGCTTAATTTTCATCTCATACATATTTTTTATAACAGCGATTTTTATTTTTTATTTTAAAAAAATTATATCCGCAAGCTTTGCAATCTACGTTAGCAATTTCCACGCGTTCTAGATTATATAAATAGCTCAACTTTTTCGAGTCTAATTTATCAACGTCAAGATGAATTCAAGAAGAACATTCGAATTTCTTTAAGACGATTTATGCAATGACGAGGGTGAAAATAAAGTGCTATACCGAAAAAAAACTTTAGTCTATAATCTATACCATTGCATTTCGCTTCATCCATTGTAAATTCTTAGCATCAACGAACATTGTTTCATTATTAAAATGATTAACAACGATATATTAATCAAGAAAATTCAATAGAGAGTATTAGATAAGAAAGTAAATATTAAACTTGTCTCTTGCATGAAGCTTCTTGACAAATCATATGACATAAAAAATTGTAGTTTATAGTAAAAATGGTGTGGCTTATACTTCTGATGATTTGGAATGTTTGCTTTTGAGGTACACGTTTAATTATTTCAGCAGGGCTCACAATAAAAATTGTATAGGTGATTGAAAACCTTTAAAACATCTAGAATAGAGATAAATTAATTTCATCTTTGTCGAACTTGATCGTCACTTTTGATTTACGAGTAGCTTTGAATATGATCCTAACCTTAAGTGGCTTATTACTGAAGTCTTATTATATCCTATTATACACTGTATTATTATCTAGCTCTAAATTACCAAGATTCGCACTACACAATCACGCTTGAGAGAACTATGATCTCAGCAATCGTAAAATGAGTCTTTTGCCTAATCAAAAATACGAGAGAAAAGATAATTTTGAGATTTGAGACAGTATATGTGATGATTTACGAAGTCTTAATTCATGCTTAAGAAAACTATCTAACCAACGTAAAAAATTGTTTCTTTTTTAATTTCGTATTTATTTCATATAAATACTGTAACGTGAATCAAGGAAAAATTTCATTGAAATTATATTTCAGGTTTATTTTAATGCAAAAACCTCCACCGATTATTAAATAATTCAATGTTGTCTGTTTTCTGATGTAATTCTCTTATCGTCTTGCGAATTTTAACAATGTATAAGTTATTACTGTAGCAAATTCAAATATCTTATCGAAGAAAACACGTGTCAGAGCATTTGTGTCAGTTTTATATGTTTTATCGATGCTCAACTGTATTCTTAAAATATACATTAATAGCTTGAAGTGCCAAATTAAATTATTATTACCGTTTAAAAATAATTATTTTTGACTTTATAGATTGATCAGGAAAGTTTTATCTTTTCCTGAGATAAATCTATAATGAAAACTCGAAAGCATTTAAATTCTCGTGACCAGTATTAAATTCTTCGAATAAACAATGTGCACATCTACTGATATAACACTGGCAGGTGATAAGCTTTTATTTTCGCTTCTTTAAATTATATTCATGACAATATAAACTAAAAAACGATTTTTTATGGGATATTCATGAAGTTCTAGGTGCTTTTAGGAAGCTTGAAATTAAATTCTTTGAACAATGTTGCCAATCTTATCCAATCTTATCTTGACTTCATTATATATTATCATTATTATCATAAGACAACAATTTTCGCACACCTCATCGTTGCAAATAACGTTTTGGGTAATTTTACTTAAGAACAGGTTTGAATAAAATTGAAACAAATTATACGGATAACAGGATAATATATAAAGGTCAATGGTTTATCTCAAAAAAAGTTCGGTAAGAACTTGTCAAATTGCTGGAAGTTATAATTGCTTGAATAATTGCTTACTTTTTTTCTTGATCTTACACAGACATACTGAATTTTTTGGTGCACCGTGCAAGTCACAAAAACGATATTTTCCGAATGGTTACGATGAAAATAAGACTAAACTCATTGCGTGACACTAGCAGATGAGAACCCATTCATTAGCATCGAAATTGAGTTATAGCAAATTTAAATATAAGGAATTATCAATTTCAATCAAAACGTAATAAATAATTATATTATATTTTTTTCAAATAAAATATATTTTTTGTCGGGGATATATGGTGTGATACGCCAGATGAACCTTGATAGGAAGAATTAAATACATTTTGAATTATTTGTTGACTCGCGCAGTTGGGCAAACTGGTTTCCTTTTCAACTATTATCCAGGTTTTTAAATGAATTTAAAAATAGGTTAAGTTTTCTTTGATGATAAGTTATGATTATGGTATCAAGTTATTATTTGGTTGCGCTTTTGGTTTGGTTTGAAATTAAAATATTTTTCAGTCGACAAATCAACTATTACATTTTCCATTTAGAATTCATCTTTTTTGGTTGAAAATTGAACTACTTAGTTGAATGTGGAACTATTTTGTTAAAAATTCATTCTTTTGGTTGATGATTCATCATTTATGCTCAAAATCCTATTGATTTGGTTGAAAATTGAACTATTCTGTTAAAAATTCTTTTTTTGTGGACAATTAATTTTTTAACTGAAATTTCACCTATTCGTTGTTTGGTAGATAATTCAACTATTTGGTAAGAAATTGCTGTATTTTGTTGAAAATTCGTCTCATGTGGCATAGAATATTAATCTTTCTGGGGGAAAATGATTTTTTGGTTGAAAATTCATTTCTTTAGTTGAAAATGTAACTTTTTTGTAAAAATTCATATTTTCCGTTTGAAAACTCAACGGTTTTGTAAATAATTCCTCTTCTTAGTTTGAAGATTCAATACTTTGGATACAATATTTAGGTGAATTCAACTCTTTCTGATTTAAAATAAAAATATTTTTAAGAAGAAATATCAACTATTACACTTTTCGTTAAGAATTTTTGTTGTTGTTGAAGATTCATCTCTTTGGTTGAAAATTCAACAACTTTTTTGAATATTTATGTATTTTCTTGAAAATTCTTATTTCATTGTAGAAAATCAGTTGTTTTTTTTGGTTTAAAATGCAGCTGTTTGGTGGAAAATTAATCTGATTCAGTTGGGGAATCAAGTATTTTCTTGAAAATTGGTAATTTTGGTTAGATTGAACTGTTTCTGAATTAAAATTAATATATTTTTTGGTTGAAATATCAACTATTATATATATTTTTGAAAATACATCTTTTTCGGCTGTAAATTGAACTACTTTCTTCAAAATAATGTTCTTTTTTTGGTTAAAGATTCATAATTTTAGTTAAAAATTTATCTTTGTGATTGAAAATTGAACTACTTTGTTGAAAATTCGTTTTCCGGTTTAAAATTAATTTTTTAAACTGAAAAATTAACTATTCGTTTAAATTTTAACTGTTTAGTTTAAAATTAACTTTTTTTAAATTGAAAATTCACATGTTTTGTAGAAAATTTATCTTCTTGGCTTGAAAATTCAACTATTTGGTGAAAAATTCAACTAATTAGTAGAAAATTCAACTGTTTTGCAGAAAATTTGTTTTTAACATTGAAAGTTCATTTTTTAAATGAAAATTGAACTATTACAATTTGGATGAAATTTTTTGTTTAGTTGAAAAATTCAACTAATAAAAAGAAGATTTATTAAATTTGTTAAAAACTCAACTATTTGGTAGAAAATTCATGTATTTTGTTGAAAATTCTTCTTTTTTGGTACAAAATTAATCTTCTTGGTTTGAGGTTCATCTCTTTCGTTGAAAATTGAACAATTTGGTTGACAATTCGTTTTCTTTGGTTCAAAATCATTTTTTTCAACTTAAAATGTATTTTTTTAGTTGAAACTTCATGTATTTAGTTGAAAATTTGTCTTCTACAATTCTATATGCCTGCTGTCAATAAAAGTCTTTAAAATAAATTTATAAGCAAACAATTTTTTTGCATTACTATTATTGATCTCCTGAGTATAAGCTTGTTTTTATACCTGAAAGAAAAATTTATAATGGTGAGAGGAAATGAAAAATTACGTTCAGGGAAGATTCGGGGAATTTAGAAATTGGGATTTTGTAAGAACCCTGCAATTATCAAATGTACGAAGCTATCCACTGTTGGGAGGTTCCCCCTTTAATGAAATTTACAGCACCACATTTCGGTCAGTTATCAATGACTTATGTCACTGAAATTCCATAAATTTGGCTTTGAAAATTAATTTAAGACCATATTCATTAATTTTCAGTGACACGAAACTTAATTTTGAAGCAAAAGTTATTGAAATTTCATCAAATTGACTCTGAAACCTGTTTC